>JAPXFY010000057.1:105000-110000 GCA_030674185.1 Monoplex corrugatus
GTCCACGAGCCTTCTCTGTTTCTGGTCCACTCTCCTGGAATAAACTTCCTCTCTCAGTCCGTCAGCAACCTACTTTTGTCTCCTTCAAGTCCGCTCTCAAAACTCACCTTTTCTCCTCTGCATAAAACCCTGACCTCACTCAACCCCCTCTGCAGCCTGTCTCCACTCGGAGGGGAATCACACTGTAATATATAATTGTATATAATATGCTCTCTAAAATTTTCCATTGCTTTTATTCTTTCTCCCCATTTATAGCCATGCGTGCGTGCGTGTGTGTGTGTGTGTGTGTGTGTGTGTGTGTGTGTGTGTGTGTGTGTGTGTGTGTGTGTGTGTTGTGTGTGTGTGTGTTGTGTGCGTGGTGTGTGTGCGTGCGTGTGTGTGTGTCTGTTTCAGCGCTTAGATTTGATTTTATCAAGATTTTGCGCTAAATAGATATTGTAATTATTAATTATTAATATTAATAGACTGTCCGAGATGACCACGCTGCTCGTCCCACTACAACACTAGTGCTGTTTCCTTCTATCAAACTTCGTTCGTAACCAAACAATACAAACGTGAGCTTAGGGCAACCTCTGAAACCGACTTTGGACTAGAAGTGCCAACTTTTCAGTTTTGTGCCTTTTCATTGATTGATTGATTGATTGATTGATTGATTCATTCATTCATTCATTCATTCATTCATTTATTCATTTATTTGTTTGCTTAGTTTATCAATTCATTTATATTTTGTTTATTTATTTTCTATTGCTTGTTTGTATGTGTGTTTGGTCATAATTCGTATATTGATTGATGGATTGATAGGTTGATGATTGATTAACTGGTTGAATAAATGTCTGGTTGAATTTGCTGAATTTGAGTCATGGCAAAAATGAGTTGTTGTTTTTTTTAGGACACCAAAACATACAAAAACGAGCAGAAATTACCTTAAATTGCTTCCGCATATCTCACATCCCTGGAGCCAAAAATGCACTTAATACATGTATCCAAGTATCAATCCCAAGAAAAAGTATGTCAGACTTTATCGAACACACACAGGTGAATGGACAAGCAAGGCAGAAAATGATAAGAATAAATGACAAAAAGCAAGGGAACAAGGCAGAAACAAAGAGAGTGACAGAAAAGAGGATATTTCTTACACAGAATTTCCAGAAGGTGGGGATACCTTTTAAACTGAATGAGCCTCCGGCGTCCCAGAGGCGGAGACTACCTAGATAACTGCTTCTTTTTGTGATTCATACTAATTATCAAAATGACAAACAATCCTAGCAAGGAACCAGCCAAGAAGCTATCTAGCCAACTAACTAACTAACTAACTAACTAACTAACTAACTAACTAACTAACTAACTAACTAACTAACTAACTAACTAACTAACTAACTAACTAACTAACTAACTAACTAACCAACTAACTAACTAACTGACTGACTAATTGACTGACTAACTGATTGACTGACTAGCTGACTGACTAACTAACGATCTATCTATCAATCTATCTATTTATCTATCTATTTATCTATCTATCTATCTATCTATATATCTATCTATCTATCTATCTATCTATCTATCTATATATATATATATATATGTCTGTCTATCTGTCTGTCATGTCTATCTATCTGTCTGTCTGTCTATCTAACTGTCTATTTATCCGACCAACTAACCAACTAACCAACCAACTATTTATCTTACTAACTAACCAACGAACCATCCAACCAACCAATCAACTAACTAACTAACTAACTACCTAGCTAGCTAGCTAGCTAACTAACTAGCTGACTAACTAACTAACTAACAAACAAACTAACTAACTGATTAACTAACTAACTGATTGATTAACACAATTATTCGACCGAATAACTGACCGACCAACCAATCAACTAACAACCAAACAACGAACCAACCAACCAACCAACAAACTCACTCATTCATTCACACATTCACTCACTCACTCTCTCACTTTCTCACTCATTCACTCACTCACTCACTCACTCACTCACTCACTCACTCACTGACAGACTAACTGACTGACTGACTATCTGCCTGACTAACTGACTGATTGATTGGCTGACTGACAATTGATTGACTGACTGACAAACTAATTGTTATCATGTTTGCTTATCAAATCAGTAGTGACTTCGGAATAATGGCTTTTTCTGCGCTGTGTGATATTTCCACTGAGAAACAACTATTTCCCAAATATTTCTGATTGAACGAATCAATCATCTTTTGCACAGTCATGGCACATACATAGACAGATCGAATATGATCAGATTTACGAAATACATAATTATGTGACCTTCCACCACGAAATCATCCTTAACTCGCACTCAGTCGAACAGCACTAGGAGCTGAAAAGGTGACTGAGGATCTATCTGGGGTGTTTTTACTTTTTCTCAAAATTTATTTCTGTAGACTATAATCTATCCCCCCAATTTTTTTTTTTTTTGAAAAAATATCATTAATCAATTTAAAATGGTATTGGAATGCACTGATTGCAGCAGAAAGAACGCAATTTCCTACCAAAAGTACCTATTTTGTCTCTTATCATGAACCGTAACCTGTACACTACCCGCACATGTGATATACTGATGGAAAGCTCTTTGGTCACCTTTCAGATAATGACAGCGAAAATTAGAAACAAACTGGGTCAAAGCCACCAAATAAAGAAATTTAAGGAAAATGTGCAGGAGAGCACACAAAAACTTCAGAGGTCGTTTTCTCAAAATGTCCGTCATACAACTTAATGACTTTAAACATACATAACTTCTACATTTTTTTTTTGTACAAGCTTTATTCAAGTACCAAAATAATCAGCAGAATGTACACTTTCCAGTGATATCTCAAAATGCCCAAAATGCTAGTTAAGACCGATTTCGTGGTGGGAGGTCACATATGTTACATTCTATGAGTTATGATAACTTTTTTTTGTGTGAAAACAGCAGAATCACCATAGATTCCCAGTGTGTGGATGTACGCTAATGGAGATATGACCTCGGCAACTCAGCCTTGGGAAGTCGTCATTCGCGAATCGTAAAAAAACGTTGAAAAATTGAGCTGTTTTCGTGACGTATAGCATTTAAAACTATCATGCAAGGATGATGTACAAGGCTTTTATTAATTTACAGCACTTTTTTTAAACGTCACTGATTGGTTCTCTGTGCATTCTGCGTCGTCTGATAGGGAACGTTCTGAAGTAACTCAGCTTCGCTCAACTCACAAACATGACGAAAGTGGCCGGCGACGCGTGGGAGCGTGTTCGACATTGCAAGGGAGGTAAATTGTTGCTCAGCGTGTGTGATTGTTTTCGCTGCTATTGCTGCTTAAAACCCAGCCGACTGCGCAGAGCCATTTCAGGGCGATAACCATCTCGAAACGCACACCATACCTCACAAGATAAAATAAGGTTAGATAAAAAAGATATAAAACTGGAAAGAAAAACAGCTAGACATGTCAATGCATTCGCCCACATGATGTAAGGATATGCCCCAGTCATTAACAACTCACCCAATTTATCACCAGGAGATTAAAAACAAAAACACAAAAAAACAGATATGGTTGAAAAAATGAATAAGGACACTAAAGCATAATATATATATATATATATATATATATATATATATATATATATATATATATATATATATATATATATATATATAAAACGGGCCTAAATTACCTAGAATTGCTTTTGCATGTTATGTTTCCTCAGAACCAAAAACGGACATTAAACATGTACCCAATTATCAATCCTTAGAGAAAGTATGTGAGCCTGTATAGAACACATACAGGTGAATGGACCAACAAAGCAGAAAACAAGAAGAAATGACAAAAAGCTAAGGAGCAAGTCATAAACAAAGAGAGTGACAGAAAAGAGAAAATGTTTAGTACAGAATTTACAGAAGGTGGGGATGCTATTTATTTTGAAGAGATTCCGGGGTATCCAAAAGATGGGGAGAATTCACTGTGCGATCGAAAAATGAATGCATTGAACTCTGTTTCAGATGCTGAAAACATTGAAACAGATCATATTTTATTGATGGTGAAGGATCTGTCCTCCGTCTGTCTGTCTGTCAGTCTTTCTGTCTGTCGGTCGGCCTGTCTGTTTGTCTGTATGTCTTTCTATCTGTCTGTTTGTCTCTCTCTCTCCCTTTCACTCTCTCTCTTTTTCTCTCTTTGTCTCTGTCTCTTTGTCTCTGTCTATGTCTGTCTCTGTCTATCTCTGTCTCTCTCTCTCTCACTCTCTCTCTCTCTCTTTCTCTTCTCCCTGTCTGTCTGTCTCTCTTTGTATTTCTTTCTTTTTTCTCTTTCTCTGTCTCTCTTTGTCTATCTGGCCAACTGTTTATTTGTCTGTTTGTCTTTCCATCTCTGTTTCGTCTCCTGCTCTGTCAGTTTCTATCTGCTTGTCTGTTTCGGTCTCTGTCTCTGTCTGTCTCAGTCTGTCTCTGTCTGTCTGTCTGTCTGTTTCGGTCTCTGTCTCTGTCTAGCTATGTCTCTCGTTCTTTTTTTTTTCCTCTGTCTCTCAGTCTCTGTCTCTGTCTCTCAGTCTCTGTCTCTGTCTGTCTGTCTCTCTCTCTCTCTCTCCCTCTCTCTCTATCTCCCTTCTCTCTCTCTCTCTCTCTCTCTCTCTCTCTCTCTCTCTCTCTCTCTCTCGCTGTCGCTTACTTTCGTTATTTATTAGAAGACACACAAATCGGTCAGCAAATAACCCAGATAAACACGCCAACGTACGTGATCGGACTGCTATGGCCATCAGAAGACAGTTATGGCCACTTAACTTCTGATAGATGTGGCCAGGGATGTTTACTCACATACAGGTTCCGAGGTTATCAAGTCTATTTGGCTGCCATTCGCGTCTCTCCATCATGATCCCCCAAATTCCAGTGCCTCACTTGCCACTATGGATAAATCACTGATTCTGAATGGTGCCCGTATGCCGTTTCTGACTAAGCTCGGCATTTATCAAACATTTCATTGAGGCTTGCTTCAGTGATTTCAGAGCT
>JAPXFY010000057.1:117500-120000 GCA_030674185.1 Monoplex corrugatus
GTACATTCTGCTGATTATTTTGGTACTCAAATAAAGCTTGTACTAAAAAAAATATAGAAGTTATGTATGTTTAAAATCATTAAGTTGTATGACGGCCATTTTGAGAAAACGGCCTCCAAAGTTTTTGTGTGCTCTCCTACATATTTTCCTTAAATTTCTTTATTTGGTGACTTTGACCCATTTTGTTTCTAATTTTAGCTGTCATTATCTGAAAGGTGCACCAAAGAGCTTTCCGTCAGTATATTACATGTGCCGGTGCTGCACAGGTTACGGTTTATAATAAGAGACAAAAATAAGTACTTTTGGTAGGAAATTGCGTTATTTCTGCTGCGATCAGTGCATTAAAATACCATTTTAAATTGATTAATAATATTTTTTCAGAAAAAAAAAATATGTGGGGGATAAATTACAGGCTACGGAAATCAATTTTGAGAAAAAGTCAAAACACCCCAGATAGACCCTCAATCACCTTTTCAGCTCCTAGCGCTGTTTGTCTGACTGCGAGTTAAGACTGATTTCGTGGTGGGAGGTCACATTTTATACTTTAAAGCTTATCTGCAACAACGCCCATGTTGTGATGCCGGGGGCTCTTTCAGTACAATATAAATAGTATCCCCACCTTCTGGAAATTCGTAGCTAGAAATTTCCTCTTTTCCTGTCACTCTCTGTATTTCTGTTCTCATTCTGTGCTTTCTGTCATTTCTCACTATAACTTTCTGCCCTGCTGGTCCATTCACCTGTATGTGTTCGATAACATCTTACGAAATTTCTCTTAGGATTGATAATTGCGTCATCATCATCATCATCAGGTGCCCTGCCGCATGGCGTTGGCAATCATGGACTTCCATCTGCCTCTATCTCTCGTTGTCCCTAGCATCACCCCCACCCTCCTCGTCCCCAGCCACTCTGCCTCCATCAAGACTGTCTCGTTTGTTTTCTTTGCTGGCCATGGAACCCTCAACATTCTTCTTAGAAACCACATCTCGGCTGCCTCAATCTTGTTCTGGCTTTGTTTGTTGACTGTCCACGCCTCGCATCCGTACAGCAGTATTGGTTCTATATAACATTCGAGAACTCTCTTCCTGATGTTTATTGATAGGCATTTGTTGGTAAGAATGCTTGTCATCTTCTTGAATGCTTGTCATCTTCTTGATAATTGAGTACATGGATTAATCGTTTTTCTGGCTCTAGGGAAGTCAGATATTCAGAAGCAAGTTTAGATAATTTAAGTCTGTTTTTACATGTGTCTTAGTGTCTTTAGTTATGTTTACATTTGTATTCAGGTTTTTTTTTTTGGAAATCGGTCACCTGTATGATGAATTGGACGGAGTGGTCAACGCCAGGGACTTCTCCTTAGATTATGTGAGCGAATACATTTATATGCGCGCTTAATTCTCTTTTCCTTTTTGTTCGTGTTGAAGTATTTTACATGTGTTGACACGGTTATAACCTTGTTTTCGCTCCATGCAGTCGGCTGGACTTTAAACAAGAATAGCAGTAACAATAACAGTAACCTGTTAGACTGGTGTACATGTATTCTTTATTTATTTTTTTGTGATAGAGTATTCCATGAGGTAACTCTTATTATTAATTTTGTGGAAATCATTATGTGATTTTTTACAATTGTGACCCCCCACCACGAAATCAGTCTTAACTCGCAGTCAGTTGCACGGCGCTAGGAGCTGAAAACGTGACTGAGGGTCTATATGGGATTTTTTTTCTCAAAATTGATTTCTGTAGACTACAATCTATCCCCCACAGAAATTTTTTTCTTGAAAAAATATTATAGATAAGTTTAAGATGGTTTTTTAATGCACTGATCGCAGCAGAAAGAACGCAATTTCCTACCAAAAGTACCTATTTTTGTCTCTTATTATGAACTGTAACCTGTACAATACTCTCACATGTGATATACTGATGGAAAGCTCTTTGGTGCACCTTTCAGATAATGACAGCAAAAATTAGAAACAAACTGGGTCAAAGCCACCAAATAAAGAAATTCAAGGAAAATGTGTAGGAGAGCACACAAAAACTTTAGAGGCCGTTTTCTCAAAATGGCCGTCATACAACTTAATGACTTTAAACATACATAACTTCTACATTTTTTTTTTTGAGTACAGGCTTTATTTAAGTATCAAAATAATCAGCAGAATGTACACTTTCCAGTGATATGTATATCTCAAAATGCCCAAAATGCTAGTTAAGACTGATTTCGTGGTGGGAGGTCACAATTTATAATTAGAAGATAAAAAATATGCCTTGGGAAATTCCACTAAGGCAGAGCGTTCAAGATTTATATTTACATTTATTAGAGTGCACTCCGTCACGCAGGGCTGTAACTTCGCAGAAGACTGATAAGCCTTCAATAAGTTATGGCCCTTGTCTTAACAAAACGCTAATAATAATAATCAAGTCTACATACACACTGTACACAAGTACGGAACGCAAACACTGAGTACACTGATGTGTCTTCACTAAGTCACGACTGTTTTATAACAAA
>JAPXFY010000569.1:7500-10000 GCA_030674185.1 Monoplex corrugatus
ACAACAGGACCAACAACACAGTATACCATTTCAGCAGGCTGTGAAACAGACAGACAACAGGACCAACAACACAGTATACCATTTCAACAAGCTGTGAAACAGACAACAGGACCAACAACACAGTATACCATTTCAACAAGCTGTGAAACAGACAGACAACAGGACCAACAACACAGTATACCATTTCAGCAGGCTGTGAAACAGACAGACAACAGGATCAACAACACAGTATACCATTTCAGCAGGCTGTGAAACAGACAACAGGACCAACAACACAGTATACCATTTCAACAAGCTGTGAAACAAACAGACAACAGGACCAACAACACAGTATACCATTTCAACAAGCTGTAAAACAGACAGACAACAGGACCAACAACACAGTATACCATTTCAACAGGCTGTGAAACAGACAACAAAGGACCAACAACACAGTATACCATTTCAACAAGCTGTGAAACAGACAACAGGACCAACAACACAGTATACCATTTCAACAGCTGTGAAAGACAGACAACAGGACCAAAACACAGTATACCATTTCAACAAGCTGTGAAACAGACAACAGGACCAACAACACAGTATACCATTTCAACAGCTGTGAAACAGACAGACAACAGGACCAACAACACAGTATACCATTTCAACAGGCTGTGAAACAGAAAAACAGGACCAACAACAAGTATACCATTTCAACAGGCTGTGAAACAGACAACAAGGACCAACAACACAGTATACCATTTCACAAGCTGTGAAAACAGACAACAGGACAACAACACAGTATACCATTTCAACAGCTGTGAAAACAGACAACAGGACCAACAACACAGTATACCATTTCAACAAGCTGTGAACACAGACAACAGGACCAACAACACAGTATACCATTTCACAGGCTGTGAAACAGACAACAGGACCAAAACACAGTATACCATTTCAACAAGCTGTGAAACAGACAACAGGACCAACAACACAGTATACCATTTCAACAAGCTGTGAAACAGACAAACAGGACCAACAACACAGTATACCATTTCAACAAGCTGTGAAACAGACAACAGGACCAACAACACAGTATACCATTTCAACAGGCTGTGAAACAGACAACAGGACCAACAACACAGTATACCATTTCAGCAAGCTGTGAAACAGACAACAGGATCAACAACACAGTATACCATTTCAACAAGCTGTGAAACAGACAACAGGACCAACAACACAGTATACCATTTCATCAAGCTGTGAAATCAGACAACAGACCAACAACACAGTATACCATTTCACAGCTGTGAAACAGACAACAACACAACAACACAGTATACCATTTCAACAAGCTGTGAAACAGACAGACAAGGACCAACAACACAGTATACCATTTCACAGCTGTGAAACAGACAACAGGACCAACAACACAGTATACCATTTCAAAGCTGTGAAACAGACAAACAGGACCAACAACACAGTATACCATTTCACAGGCTGTGAAACAGACAACAGGACAACAACACAGTATACCATTTCAGCAGCTGTGAAACAGACACAACAGGACAACAACACAGTATACCATTTCACAAGCTGTGAAACAGACAACAGTACAACAACACAGTATACCATTTCACAGCTGTGAAACAGACAACAGTACCAACAACACAGTATACCATTTCAGCAAGCTGTGAAACAGACAACAGTACCAACAACACAGTATACCATTTCAACAAGCTGTGAAACAGACAACAGGACCAACAACACAGTATACCATTTCAAAGCTGTGAAACAGACAACAGGACCAACAACACAGTATACCATTTCAACAGGCTGTGAAAACAGACAACAGGACCAACAACACAGTATACCATTTCAACAGGCTGTGAAACAGACAACAGGACCAACAACACAGTATACCATTTCAACAAGCTGTGAAACAGACAACAGGACCAACAACACAGTATACCATTTCAACAAGCTGTGAAAACAGACAACAGGACCAACAACACAGTATACCATTTCAACAAGCTGTGAAACAGACAACAGACCAACAACACAGTATACCATTTCAGCAGGCTGTGAAACAGACAAGGACAACAACAACACATGTAAAATAACACATCATTTCAACAGCTGTGAAACAGAAGACAACAGGACCAACAACACAGTATACCATTTCAACAAGCTGTGAAACAGACAGACAACAGGACCAACAACACAGTATACCATTTCAACAAGCTGTGAAACAGACAGACAACAGGACCAACAACACAGTATACCATTTCAACAGGCTGTGAAAC
Organism: Monoplex corrugatus; assembly: GCA_030674185.1. Taxonomy (NCBI): domain Eukaryota; kingdom Metazoa; phylum Mollusca; class Gastropoda; order Littorinimorpha; family Ranellidae; genus Monoplex; species Monoplex corrugatus. Next base: position 9,786 of record JAPXFY010000569.1, read on the forward strand.
AGACAGACAACAGGACCAACAACACAGTATACCATTTCAACAAGCTGTGAAACAGACAACAGGACCAACAACACAGTATACCATTTCAACAAGCTGTGAAACAGACAACAGGACCAACAACACAGTATACCATTTCAACAGCTGTGAAACAGACAACAGGACCAACAACACAGTATACCATTTCAACAGGGTGTGAAACAGACAGACAACAGGAC
>JAPXFY010000569.1:17500-20000 GCA_030674185.1 Monoplex corrugatus
CTATGTCTAGTGCTAGAGATAGTGATGATAAAATAGCATAGCATATTACTAGTTAAGCTATGTCATCAAAGCAACATTCTATATTAATAATGATTAGCAGTGGTGCTGAGCAGACAAGGGATACAACAATTGGATCAATTCACTGAGCACATGTTTCATCAACTACCATTATGTACACACATACAACATTATCAAGTATAAAATAGTGCACAATAATGCATTGCATCTTGGTAGCTTTCAGACAGTTAATATTCAGTGGTGATGACATAGTAGGCCTATTTGACAATGAGAACTATGTCATCACAAACAGCACCTAATCAAATAGCAGTCAGCAGTGTTGAGAGAACAACACACTTGAGTAATCTATTACCCATTATCTCTATGTGATTAAGTATAATTCTAGATCAAGTGCTAGAGACAATGATAACAAAATAGTATAGCATATTATTATTAAACCATGTCATCAAATCAGTGGTGCTGATCAGCTAAGGGATACACTAAACAGATCAATTAGCTGAGCACGTGTTTCATCAGTCATCATGTCAGTATGTAAAAATACAACCTTGTCAAGTATAAAATACTCTTCCTCTGCACAACAATGCCTTGTATCTTGGCTTTTGGCAGAATATGGTTGTCCATAATCCTACAATAGCCACATGAAAATAGGGGCTAAATCTATAGTGGTTATTACATTTAAATCTCAGTTCCATCTTCACAATGGTGGCCGCCACGCTAAGTGCTACAGATCTTGTGAGATAGCACATCGTTTAGATCAAAACATACTTTCTCACTGTGCGAATTCTGCAAATCTAGTGCGGTACTCAATAGACTCGAGCTAGAATCTAAAGAAAAAAGAGGCACTAAAGTCTAAGCTTACTGCAAATGACAAATTATAATAAAGTGATAAAAATCCAGAACTTACTACAGTAACGCCGTGAAGTTGATCACCTGCTGTGAGATCAAGAGTGGTGGCAGGAAAGGGCACCTGGTAATACTGAGAGTGGCGGTGGAAAAGCACATGCTATGATGCGCCTTGTTAATTTGTACTCTGGGAACAGAGCATAATGGTCATATTTTCAAATCTCAAACCTTTCAGATGGCAAGGTCTGATTGGTTGTTCTCACCTAATTAATCAATCAACACTTAGTGTGTAGTTTTAACGCAGCGCGTCAGTACACACAAGTGAGACGCTGGTCATTGTCCGGCAGTTTCGCGAGTGGGTATGTGCTCGCTATCGAGCCACAAATACCTAAGGCGGTTAAGACAGACGCGCCCTGCGGTCATTGTCTGAGTGTTCCCGCCGGCAATTACACGGCGATTGTTCTATAATGCTACAGTAAAGGCAGCATAAATTAGTGACGGGCCCCCTCTATGTTCTGTAAAACTATAATACTGACTGGAGATGACGACAAAATCTTGTCATAGGCCTGCTTTAGAGTACATGTACACATTGTAGATCTGCTAATTGTTTAGCAGTGTGTTATCTACAATGTATATGTGTCATGTACTGGTTAGATCTTTGGAATGATTAATGCATAGCTATGGATAGGCAGAGGCTGTGAAATATCAGTATAATTAGGCCAAGAGAATGCAAGGCTACACGGTGTTGCCTTTGAGCGTTGTAGGTAAATGGGGAAAGATCGTAACAGAGCAAGGCACTCTGTTACATATAGATCCTTACCTTCCTTTCATTTTGTGCCTTGCTGGTCCATTAACCTGTATATGTTCTATAGATCCTTATCTTCCTTTCATTTTCTGCCTTGCTGGTCCATTAACCTGTATATGTTCTATAGATCCTTATCTTCCTTTCATTTTCTGCCTTGCTGGTCCATTAACCTGTATTTGTTCTATAGATCCTTATATATCATCTCTTAGGGCTGATAATTGGGTACTTAAATTAAATGCATTTTTGTCTAAAGGGAAATGTGATGAGCAGAAGCAATTGTTTTGTGATTACGGCCCGTTCTGATGCATGTGTTAGTGTATTTAGTTCTGTTTACATCTGTCTTCATGCATGTTACTTAAATCCTATAGTGATAAACTGAACGGAGTGGTCAACGACAGGGGCATCTCCTTAGATTATGTGCGTGAATGTTTTGATATGTGTACTTCATTTTTTTCCTTTTTTTCCCTGTTGAAATGTTGTGTTTGTTTTGAAACGGTTATAGTCCTGATATGGCTCTTTGCAGTCGGCTGGGCTTTCAATGAAAATAACAATAACAATAACAAGCGTAACATCATGGCTATCATCTCCATTGTCATCTTGATAGGGTTACAAAAAAATGACCCCCAATGCCCTGGACCTTCATGGCCTGCTGTCTTGGTGACTTCTGGACGTGTGTGGACAACTGAAATCGAAAGTGGTGCACAAGATGGGGGCAGCAGGAAGGAAGGAAGCAAAGAAGAAGAGAAGAAGAAGAAGAAGAAGAAGAAGAAGAAGAAGAAGAAGAAGAAGAAGAAGAAGAAGAAGAAGAAGAAGACAAAAATGTGAAAAACCCGA
>JAPXFY010000569.1:25000-32500 GCA_030674185.1 Monoplex corrugatus
TGGACATAAACATGAATATGAACATGAATATGGAGTATAATTACATGAATATGAATCATAGCCCGCATCATGAAACGTGTCTATTTGGCTGTCCACCGGAACACTTCAATGGTTGTAGCTATGTCAGTGTAGTGTAGTGTAGTGTAGCGTAGTGTAGTGTAGTGTAGCGTAGCGTAGTGTAGTGTAGTGTAGTGTAGTGTAGTGTAGTGTAGTGTAGTGTAGTGTAGTGTAGTGTAGTGTAGTGTAGTGTAGTGTAAGTCTTGTTCTGACAGCTTCAAGTTGAAAACCCCGCCAGTACATAACGTGTGTTGTGCATGCAGAAACAGTTGGCGACATCATCGCTGACAGACCAGGCAGAAGACAAGCGCTAACAGAACTGCCTTAACTGCTGTGAACCGCTCTCGAACGAACGTAAACTTAAAACTGAAACTCACTCCCTGACACTGTCTAACAGCTGAGAGCAAGGTGAACTTTGGTGGAGAAGCGAAAAGGTCAACAGTCGTGAACACCATCCACTCCCGGACACTTATTCCCAGCTGACGTCTCACTCTCTAAGAAGACCTGGGAGTTTGATCAACAGAGGGTTCATTGCACTCCGACAATTCCATATGCGCTCCACCCAAATCCCCAAGCAACGGTCTGGTATGCCCGCTGATAATGCAAAACAAAACAAAACAAAACAAAACAAAACCCTATGCGCTGGCAAGGTCTTGAAATGGGGAGGGGGCAGTAAAGGATCCATGAAACCACTAGGCTGACTGGCACCACCACACTGTTTCCCCCCCCCCCCCCCTCTATGTGTGTGTGTGTGTGTGTGTGTGTGTGTGTGTGTGTCTCTTGTATATCTCTCACTATGTCTGTCCGTCTGTCTCTGTCTCTTGTATATCTCTCTCTATCACTGTCTGTCTGTCTCTGTCTCTTGTATATCTCTCACTTTGTTTGTCCGTCTGTCTCTGTCTCTTGTATATCTCTCTCTATCACTGTCTGTCTGTCTGTCTCTGTCTCTTGTATCTCTCTCTCTATCACTGTCTGTCTGTCTCTGTCTCTATCTCTTGTATATCTCTTTCTATCACTGTCTTTCTGTCTCTGTCTCTTGTATATCTCTCTCTATCACTGTCTGTCTGTCTCTCTCTTGTATATATCTCTCTATCACTGTGTCTGTCTCTGTCTCTTGTATATCTCTCTCTATCACTGTCTGTCTGTCTCTGTCTCTTGTATATCTCTCTATCACTGTCTGTCTGTCTCTGTCTCTTGTATACTCTCTCTATCACTGTCTGTCTGTCTCTGTCTCTTGTATATCTCTCTATCACTGTCTGTCTGTCTCTGTCTCTTGTATATCTCTCTCTATCAATGTCTGTCCGTCTGTCTCTGTCTCTTGTATATCTCTCTATCAATGTCTGTCTGTCTCTGTCTCTTGTATATCTCTCTCTATCACTGTCTGTCCGTCTGTCTCTGTCTCTTGTATATCTCTCTCTATCACTGTCTGTCTGTCTCTGTCTCTTCTATATCTCTCACTATGTCTGTCCGTCTGTCTCTGTCTCTTGTATATCTCTCTCTATCACTGTCTGTCCGTCTGTCTCTGTCTCTTGTATATCTGTCACTATCACTGTCTGTCCGTCTGTCTCTGTCTCTTGTATATCTCTCACTATCACTGTCTGTCTGTCTCTGTCTCTTGTATATCTCTCACTATCACTGTCTGTCTGTCTCTGTCTCTTGTATATCTCTCACTATCACTGTCTGTCTGTCTCTGTCTCTTGTATATCTCTCACTATGTCTGTCCGTCTGTCTCTTGTCTCTTGTATATCTCTCTCTATCACTGTCCATCTGTCTCTGTCTCTGTCTCTGTATATCTCTCTCACTATGTCTGTCTGTCTGTCTCTGTCTCTTGTATATCTCTCTATCACTGTCTGTCTGTCTGTCTGTCTGTCTCTGTCTCTTGTATATTTCACTCTATCACTGTCTGTCTGTCTCTGTCTCTTGTATATCTTTCTCTATAATTGTCTGTCTGTCTCTGTCTCTTGTATATCTCTCTCTATCACTGTCTGTCTGTCTCTGTCTCTTGTATATCTCTCTCTATCACTGTCTGTCTGTCTGTCTCTTATATATCTCTCTCTATCACTGTCTGTCTGTCTCTGTCTCTTGTATATCTCTCTCTATCACTGTCTGTCTCTGTCTCTTATATATCTCTCTCTATCACTGTCTGTCTGTCTCTGTCTCTTGTATATCTCTCTCTATCACTGTCTGTCTGTCTCTGTCTCTTGTATATCTTTCTCTATATTGTCTGTCTGTCTCTGTCTCTTGTATATCTCTCTCTATCACTGTCTGTCTGTCTCTGTCTCTTGTATATTTCACTCTATCACTGTCTGTCTGTCTCTGTCTCTTATATATCTCTCTCTATCACTGTCTGTCTCTGTCTCTTGTATATCTCTCTCTATCACTGTCTGTCTGTCTCTGTCTCTTGTATATCTCTCTCTATCACTGTCTGTCTGTCTCTGTCTCTTGTATATCTCTCTCTATCACTGTCTGTCTGTCTCTGTCTCTTGTATATCTCTCTCTATCACTGTCTGTCTGTCTCTGTCTCTTGTATATCTCTCTCTATCGCTGTGTCTGGTCTCTGTCTCTTGTATATCTCTCTCTATCATTGTCTGTCTGTCTCTGTCTCTTGTATATCTCTCTCTATCACTGTCTGTCTGTCTCTGTCTCTTGTATACTCTCTCTATCACTGTCTGTCTGTCTCTGTCTCTTGTTATATTTCACTCTATCACTGTCTGTCTGTCTCTGTCTCTTGTATATCTCTCTCTATCACTGTCTGTCTGTCTCTGTCTCTTGTATATCTCTCTCTGTCGCTGTGTCTGTCTCTGTCTCTTGTATATCTCTCTCTATCACTGTCTGTCTGTCTCTGTCTTTTGTATATCTGTCACTATCTCTGTCTGTCCGTCTCTGTCTCTTGTATATCTCTCTCTATCGCTGTCTGTCTGTCTCTGTCTCTTGTATATCTGTCACTATCTCTGTCTGTCCGTCTCTGTCTCTTGTATATCTCTCTATCACTGTCTGTCTGTCTCTGTCTCTTGTATATCTCTCTATCACTATCTGTCTGTCTACTGTCTCTTGTATATCTCTCTCTATCACTGTCTGTCTGTCTCTGTCTCTTGTATATCTCTCTATCACTGTCTGTCTGTCTCTGTCTCTTGTATATCTCTCTATCACTGTCTGTCTGTCTCTGTCTCTTGTATATCTCTCTATCACTGTCTGTCTGTCTCTGTCTCTTGTATATCTCTCTATCACTGTCTGTCTGTCTCTGTCTCTTGTATATCTCTCTATCACTGTCTGTCTGTCTCTGTCTCTTGTATATCTGTCACTATCTCTCTCTGTCCGTCTGTCTCTGTCTCTTGTATATCTCTCTCTATCACTGTCTATCTGTCTCTGTCTCTTGTATATCTCTCTATCACTGTCTGTCTGTCTCTGTCTCTTGTATATCTGTCACTATCTCTGTCCGTCCGTCTGTCTCTGTCTCTTGTATATCTTTCTGTATCACTGTCTATCTGTCTCTGTCTCTTGTATATCTCTCTATCACTGTCTGTCTGTCTCTGTCTCTTGTATATCTGTCACTATCTCTGTCTGTCCGTCTGTCTCTGTCTCTTGTATATCTCTCACTATCACTGTCTGTCTGTCTCTGTCTCTTGTATATCTCTCTATCACTGTCTGTCTGTCTCTGTCTCTTGTATATCTGTCACTATCTCTGTCTGTCCGTCTGTCTCTGTCTCTTGTATATCTCTCTATCACTGTCTGTCTGTCTCTGTCTCTTGTATATCTCTCTATCACTGTCTGTCTGTCTCTGTCTCTTGTATATCTCTCACTATCTCTGTCTGTCTGTCTCTGTCTCTTGTATATCTCTCTCTATCACTGTCTGTCTGTCTCTGTCTCTTGTATATCTCTCTCTATCACTGTCTGTCTGTCTCTGTCTCTTGTATATCTCTCTCTATCTCTGTCTGTCTGTCTGTCTCTGTCTCTTGTATATCTCTCACTATCTCTGTCTGTCTGTCTTCTCTGTCTCTTGTATATCTCTCTCTATCACTGTCTGTCTGTCTCTGTCTCTTGTATATCTCTCACTATCACTGTCTGTCTGTCTCTGTCTCTTGTATATCTCTCTATCACTGTCTGTCTGTCTCGTATCTCTTTTTCTCTCTCTCATACATACACACCCACTCTCTCTCTCTCTCTTTTTCTCTCTCTTTCTCTCTCCCTTTCATGGGTTTACGTGCAGGCTTAAATGATCATTCTTGATCTTCACCATCATATGGTACTTAGGAATTGGAATTTATTCTGAGTGTGGAGACATCATCTTGAGAAACTGAAACTGAAACCAAAAAAAACCAGAATGATGGCAACATTCAGACGGGCAGCCAGCAGGTCAGTGGACCTATGAAACACTAAGCTGACACCACCACAATGATGGCAACATTCAGACGGGCAGCCAGCAGGCCAGTTTTTAGTGTTGCAGGCTGGGATTGAACTCCAGATATCAGATCTTGTGTCCACGGCTCTATCCAGAGAACCAACCAACCTGTGTACAGGCAGTCAACAGGGTTAGTGTAAGGCAGCAGTGCTACCTCCCTGTAGAAAGCTGGTGGATAGGGTGATAGAATCAAAGGATTTACGCAGTGGGTGGATAGAGTGAGGGAGTCAAAGGGTTACTTTTTTGGAGTTGCTGGATAGGGTGCGGGAGTCAGAGGGTTAAGTTTTTGTAGTTGGTGGATAGGGTGAGGGAGTCAAAGGGTTAAGTTTTTACATTTGATGGATAGGGTGAGAGAGTCAAAGGGTTAAGTTTTTACATTTGATGGATAGGGTGAGAGAGTCAAAGGTTAAGTTTTTGCAGTTGGTGGAAAGGGTAAGGGAGTCAAAGGGTTAAGTTTGTGTCATGTGATGGATAGGGTGAGGGAGTCAAAGGGTTAAGTTTTTGCAGTTGGTACAAAGGGTAAGGGAGTCAAAGGGTTAAATTTATGTCAGTTGGTGGATAGAGTCAAAGAGTTAAAGACGGGCATCGAACAGCCCCAGTCTTCACGCTGTGGGAAGGAACTGAACTCAAGATGTCAGATGTAGAAACTATGGCCCTTCCACTCCAGACATGTGGACAGTGAGGGCAAAGTCAACATGTCAATGATGACTGGTTGACAGAAAGAAGACAACAGACGTGTGGACAGTGAGGGCAAAGTTAACATGTCAATGACTGGTTGACAGACAGAAGACAACAGACGTGTGGACAGTGAGGGCAAAGTCAAGGTGTCAATGATGACTGGTTGACAGACAACAGACATGTGGACAGTGAGGACAAAGTCAAGGTGTCAATGATGACTGGTTGACAGACAACAGACGTGTGGACAGTGAGGGCAAAGTTAACATGTCAATGACTGGTTGACAGACAACAGACGTGTTGACAGTGAGGGCAAAGTCAACATGTCAATGACTGGTTGACAGACAACAGACGTGTGGACAGTGAGGACAAAGTCAACATGTCAATGACTGGTTGACAGACAACAGACGTGTTGACAGTGAGGGCAAAGTTAACATGTCAATGACTGGTTGACAGACAACAGACGTGTGGACAGTGAGGGCAAAGTCAACATGTCAATGACTGGTTGACAGACAGAAGACAACAGACGTTTGGACAGTGAGGGCAAAGTCAACGTGTCAATGATGACTGGTTGACAGACAGAAGACAACAGACGTGTGGACAGTGAGGACAAAGTCAACATGTCAATGACTGGTTGACAGACAAAAGACGTGTGGACAGTGAGGGCAAAGTCAACATGTCAATGACTGGTTGACAGACAGAAGACAACAGACGTGTGGACGGTGAGGGCAAAGTCAACATGTCAATGATGACTGGTTGACAGACAACAGACGTGTGGACAGTGAGGGCAAAGTCAACATGTCAATGATGACTGGTTGACAGACAGAAGACAACAGACGTGTGGACAGTGAGGGCAAAGTCAACATGTCAATGACTGGTTGACAGACAACAGACGTGTGGACAGTGAGGGCAAAGTCAACATGTCAATGACTGGTTGACAGACAACAGACGTGTGGACAGTGAGGGCAAAGTCAACGTGTCAATGACTGGTTGACAGATAGAAGACAACAGACGTGTGGACAGTGAGGGCAAAGTCAACATGTCAATGACTGGTTGACAGACAACAGACGTGTGGACAGTGAGGGCAAAGTCAACATGTCAATGACTGGTTGACAGACAACAGACGTGTGGACAGTGAGGGCAAAGTCAACATGTCAATGACTGGTTGACAGATAGAAGACAACAGACGTGTGGACTGTGAGGGCAAAGTCAACATGTCAATGACTGGTTAAAAGACAGAAGACAACAGACGTGTGGACAGTGAGGGCAAAGTCAACAAGTCAATGATGACTGGTTGACAGACAACAGACGTGTGGACAGTGAGGGCAAAGTAAACGTGTCAATGATGACTGGTTGACAGACAGAAGACAACAGACGTGTGGACAGTGAGGGCAAAGTCAACATGTCAATGATGACTGGTTGACAGACAACAGACGTGTGGACTGTAAGGGCAAAGTCAACATGTCAATGACTGGTTGACAGACAACAGACGTGTGGACAGTGAGGACAAAGTCAACGTGTCAATGACTGGTTGACAGACAACAGACGTGTGGACAATGAGGGCAAAGTCAACATGTCAATGACTGGTTGACAGACAACAGAAGACAACAGACGTGTGGACAGTGAGGGCAAAGTCAACATGTCAATGACTGGTTGACATACAACAGAAGACAACAGACGTGTGGACAGTGAGGGCAAAGTCAACATGTCAATGACTGGTTGACAGACAACAGAAGACAACAGACGTGTGGACAGTGAGGGCAAAGTCAACATGTCAATGATGACTGGTTGACAGACAACAGACGTGTGGACAGTGAGGACAAAGTCAACATGTCAATGACTGGTTGACAGACAACAGAAGACAACAGACGTGTGGACAGTGAGGGCAAAGTCAACATGTCAATGACTGGTTGACAGACAACAGAAGACAACAGACGTGTGGACAGTGAGGGCAAAGTCAACATGTCAATGATGACTGGTTGACAGACAGAAGACAACAGACGTGTGGACAGTGAGGGCAAAGTCAACATGTCAATGACTGGTTGACAGACAACAGAAGACAACAGACGTGTGGACAGTGAGGGCAAAGTTAACATGTCAATGACTGGTTGACAGACAACAGACGTGTGGACAGTGAGGGCAAAGTTAACATGTCAATGACTGGTTGACAGACAACAGACGTGTGGACAGTGAGGACAAAGTCAACATGTCAATGACTGGTTGACAGACAACAGAAGACAACAGACGTGTGGACAGTGAGGGCAAAGTCAACATGTCAATGACTGGTTGACAGACAACAGAAGACAACAGACGTGTGGACTGTAAGGGCAAAGTCAACATGTCAATGACTGGTTGACAGACAACAGAAG
>JAPXFY010005693.1:5000-7500 GCA_030674185.1 Monoplex corrugatus
GGTAAAAACATGAATATGAATTTGAATTGAGGGAGAGGGGATGGGTGCCGCCCTCGTGGTGCTGGCTGCAGGAAAAGTTGAGGTCTCTGCCACTTCAATCCCCTACGACCCCAGGATTATGGAACTATCTGCGTAGGGCCTCAGGACCTGGCCAGATCGTGAGTTTATGTGTAGGCTTAAGGCTTGTGCCATGATCTTCTGGATCTTCTCCATCACACGGCACCTGTGACGTTAGTGCATATGGAATTCATTCTGATTGCGGAAACGTGATCTTGAGAAACTGAAACTGAAACTGAAATTGTGACCGTTCATGGCCGTTCATGCCGACACATTGGACTCCATAGTCACCTGTGTGTCCACCTCCACACTAGGTCATCATCATCGACACCGACGGACCACCACCATCCTGTCCAGGGGTTTTCAATGACGTAGTGTGTATGCTGTTCTTGAATGTTATATAGAACCGATAATGTTATATGGTTGTGAGGCGTGGACAGTCAACAAACAAAGCCAGAACAAGATTGAGGCAGCCCAGATGTGGTTTCTAAAGAAGAAAAGTTGAGAGTTCCATGGAAAGCAAAAAAAGCAAACGAGACAGCCTTGATGGACTCAAGAAGATCATTCATAAGGAAGATTAGGAAAAGACAGGCAACATTTATTGGCCATTTTATGAGGAAAGGGAACAACAGGAAATCTGGAGGAAAACAGAGCACCAGGTAGACCCAGGAAAAAATATTGGACGAACTTGCAGAGTGGCTGAGAGGGTGGAAGACGTGCTTGCGACAACAAGGGATAGATGCATATGGAGGGCCATGATCGCCAACGCCATGAGGCAGGGCACTTGATGATGATGAATATGTATGCATAGGTGTTTATGGTAATGCTGACATATGCAACACTAACGTATGAACAGATATTTGTTATTATTGTTAAAAGATCACAAATTTCGACATAAAAGCTGTATCGATATCGGGTTTCTCTATGTATGTGTATGTGCGTGCGCCCAGGTGTGTGTGTTATAGGTAATTGTGCTTGTCCATTTGTTCGTGTTCATGGGCAAGTGCGTGAATACGTGTCCATATGTATATTATAGGTATATGTATATATATATATTTATATATATATATATATAAATAATATATATATATATATATACGTGCAGACACACACATACACACATATACATACATACACACACACACACACACACATAATCCACATGCAAACAGAAAGAGAGACAGACACAGAGACAAAGAGACAAAGACATAGACAGAGAGACAGAGATATAGACAGAGATACAGACAGAGACAGAGAGACGGAGACAGACAAAGAGAGACAGAGACAAACAAAGAGAGACATAAAGAGAGAGAGACAGAGAGAGAAAGAGACAGAGAGAGAGAGAGAGTGACAGACAGACAGACAGATACAGAGACAAGAGAGGCAGTGAGAGACAAGAAGGAGAGAAAGACAAAGAAAAGAAAGACAATAAAGGAAGAGAGAGAGAGAGAGACAGCCAGCCAGCCACCAGCCAGCCAGCCAGCCAGACAGACAGACAGACAGACAGACAACTGACAGACAGACAGACAGACAAAAACAGAAAAAGAAACCACAGATACATCACCTTATTGATCCAGTAACACAGACATCCCTACTCAAATTTTGCAAATTTCCTTTCCTGTATATAGAAGCATCATCATCATCAGGTGTCTTGCCACATGGCGCTGGACTTCTATCTGTCTCTGTCTCTTGTTGCCTCAAGCATCTCTTCCACCCTCTTTGTCCCCAGCCACTCTGCATGTCCGTCTAGTACATGTATCTTCTTCCTGGTCTACCTGGTGCTCTTTTTCCCTCCAGCTTTCCCATTGTGACCAGGTGCTCCATTTCCCTTTCCTCATAAAATGGTCTATAAATGTTGTGTCTTTTCCTAATCTTCCTTATGAATGATCTTCTTGTGTCTGCCTCCATCAAGACTGCCCTCGTTTGTTTTCTTTTGCTGTCCATGGAACTCTCAACATTCTTCTTAGAAACCACATTTCAGCTGCCTCAATTGTATTCTGGCTTTGCTTGTTGACTGTCCACGCCTCACAACCGTATAACAGTATTGGTTCTGCATAACATTCAAGAACTCTCTTCCTGATGTTAGTTTGATAAGCGTTTGTTGGTAAGAAATGCTTTTCATCTTCTTGAATACTGTTTTGGCTTGGCTGATTCTGTGGCTAGAAGCATCATCGATGTTTATTCTGACAATTAAAAATCCCAGCCCATATCCGCGCGTGCATGTATGTGTGTGTGTGAATGTCCACGTATTCATCTATCCATCCATCATCTCTGTGCACACACACACACACACACACACTTGTTTTCAAGAACATTCATTTGTAAAATAACCACCATCGTTAAGTCTTCTCCACAACAAACCTTTCTCAAATCTTTTGGTAACTAAGTTCATACCTTAGATTTGGACGCATTAAATATTTAGAACACTTTTACCTTTCTCATC
>JAPXFY010005693.1:12500-14394 GCA_030674185.1 Monoplex corrugatus
AGACAACGAGAGAGAGAAGGCGAGAGAGATAGAGACATAGCGAAGAAAGAGAGAAAAGAGAGGAGAAAAAGAGAGAAAAACCAAGAGAGAGAGAGAAACAGCGAAAAAAAAACAAGACAGAACAGGGGATATAAAGGAAGGCAGAAAATGGAGAGTGACAACAACAAACAGTGCCAAAACTGCAGAGAGACAGAGAAGGACGAAGACAAAACAGAGACAAAAAACAAGACAAAGAAGAGAAAAAAACAAAACAGAGACGAGACAGAAACAAGCAAAAAAAGGGGCCAAAAAAAAAGGGGCAGAACGAGCAGGACAAGCAAAACAAAACCCCGGACAAAAACGACAAACAAAAAAAAAACAAGACAGGCAGAGAAAAAGAAAACAAGACAAGCAGGAAAAAAACAAGCAGAACAGGCGAAAAGAAACAAACGAAACAGAGACAAAACAGAGACAAAAAACAGAGACAAAACCCAGAAAAACGGAAAAGAGACGAAACAGAAAAGAGACAGAAACAAAAAAACGAGAAAAAACAAGACAAAAAAACAGAACAGAGACAAAACAGGCAGAGACAAAAAAGAAACAAGCAGAGACAGAGCCCAAAACAAAAACAAACGAACAGAGACAAACGGGGGAAAAGAAACAGAGACAGAGAAAAAACAAAAAAGAGACAGAAAAAGGGGAGACAAACGAAAAACAAGACAAAACAGAGCAGAACGAAACAGACAGAGACAAAACAAACAGAGAAAAACAGGGGACAGAGACCGAACGGGAAACAGACACGAGACAGAGACAAAAAAAGAGACAGAGAAAAAAAACAGAACAGAGACGAGACAGAAACAGAGACAGACGAAACAGAGACAGAAAACAAGACAGAAACAGAACAGAGACAAAACCCGAGACAGAGACAAAAAAGAGACAGAACAAGACAGAGACAAAGACAGAGACAGAAACAGAGAAAAGAGACAAGACAGAGCAGGGGGAGACGTTTAATTAGTTTTTTTAATCTGTCAATCACGTTTTAAAAAACCCTTTTCCCGAAGCAAGTGTTTCCCAGTGTGTTTTTGACTCCCTTTAAAAACACGACGCGCTAATTCAATACATAAAAATTTTGCCTAAATTCTCTAACATCCTTCTCTGTCTTTTTTTGTCTGTCGTCCGTCTGACTGTTTCTCGTCTCGTCTCTTTTTTCCTCGCTCTGTCCTGTCTGTCTCTCTTTCTTTTGCCTCTGTCTTTCTGTCTCTCTCTTTTTTCCTTTTTGGGACTGTTTTCTGTCTGTTTTTCTGTCTGTCTCCCCTTTTAAACTCTGTCGTCTCTCACCGTTCTCTCTCTGTGTCGCTTGTCTCTGTCTCCGTCCCCCCCCCTAAACCCTTTTTGTGTACCCGAATCACACGGAAACCGGGGCCCCCCGAACAGGATTGTTTGAAACCCAAAAACGACCCCGCAAATGACACAGACTTCCACGACAAAAGGGCCAGGCGAAAAACGAACTGAATTGTTTACAACGGAAAAGGGTACAGTGTGTATGGAAAGAGAAACATTCAATAATGAAAGACCCGTAATGAGGTTGGTGTTCTTCAAACAGAGATCAAACGAGCACAAGTGAAGACATTTTTAACTGAACTAAACCCCGTCACACCAAAAACCCCCGATCCCCTGACCTCCCATGTTTACAATCAGTGATTCATGGGAGTTCTCAAAAAAAAAGGAAAAAGAAAATGGGAAAAATCCCCATCAGTTTCCAGCCAAGAAAAAGGGGAGAAATTTCCCCAAAAAGGGGCTGGCCCCCAATGCAGACCTTCCCCGTTGGACAGAAAAAGAAACAGGGGGAAAAAATTTACACCCACCTAACTGATTAGACCCGACTTTTAAAAATGTTTTTTTTCCCCCCCTGAAA
>JAPXFY010005694.1:5000-14391 GCA_030674185.1 Monoplex corrugatus
AAATCCTGACCTCACTCAACCCCCTCTGCAGCCTGTCTCCACTCGGTGTGGACTCACATTGTAATATATATTTGTATATAATATGTTCTCTATAATTTTTCCCCATTTATAGCCATGCGTGTGTGTGTGTGTGTGTGTGTGTGTGTGTGTGTGTGTGCGCGCGCGTGTGAGTGCATGCGTGTGTATGTGTATGTTCAGCGCTTAGATTTGATTTCTATCAAGATTTTGAGCTATACAAATACTGTAATTAATATTATTAATTAAATTATTATAGTTCCTGTATAAATCCATAATGTATTGAAAATATCACACAACGATGCCGAGGTCTAGAACGCATGTGGACTCTTCTGATCGCAATGAATTCCTCTTGAGCAAATCCTGAAGTCGTAACTCATCACGACTGCTCCTCCTCTGTGGACTTTCACTGAAATCACACCGACTTTGACAGTCTTTTCCAACACCATCATTGTCCTATCATTGTTCATCTTCTGTGTTTACTATTACCATCTCTGTCCAATCATTGTTCATCTTCTGTGTTTACCCTTACCATCATCATCATTGTTCACCTTCTGTGTTTACCCTTACCATCTCTGTCCTATCATTGTTCATCTTCTGTTTTTACCCTACCTTCTCTGTCATCATCATTGTTCGTCTTCTGTGTTTACTCTAACCATCATCATCATTGTTCATCTTCTGTGTTTACCCTTACCATCATCATCATTGTTCATCTTCTGTGTTTACCCTTACCATCTATGTCCTCATCATTGTTCATCTTCTGTGTTTACCCTTACCATCTCTGTCATCATCATTGTTCATCTTCTGTGTTTACTATTACCATCTATGTCATCATCATTGTTCATCTTCTGTGTTTACTATTACCATCTCTGTCCTCATCATTGTTCATCTTCTGTGTTTACACTAACCATCATCATCATTGTTCATCTTCTGTGTTTACTATTACCATCTCTGTCATCATCATTGTTCATCTTCTGTGTTTACTCTTACCATCTCTGTCATCATCATTGTTCATCTTCTGTGTTTACTATTACCATCTATGTCATCATCATTGTTCATCTTCTGTGTTTACCCTTACCATCATCATAATTGTTCATTTTCTGTGTTTACTATTACCATCTCTGTCATCATCATTGTTCATCTTCTGTGTTTACCCTTACCATCTCCGTCATCATCATTGTTCATCGTCTGTGTTTACTATTACCATTTGTGTCATCGTCATTGCTCATCATGTGTGTTTACTATTACCATTCCTGTCCTCATCATTGTTCATCTTCTGTGTTTACTATTACCATCATCATCATTGTTCATCTTCTGTGTTTCCTCTTACCATCGCTATCATCATCATTGTTCATCTTCTGTGTTCAACCTTACCATCATCATCATTGTTCATCTTCTGTATTTACCCTTACCATTTCTGTCATCATCATTGTTCATCTTCTGTGTTTACTATTACCATCTCTGTCATCATCATTGTTCATCTTCTGTGTTTTTTACCCTTACCATCTCTGTCATCATCATTGTTCATCTTCTGTGTTTACCCTTACCATCTTTGTCATCATCATTGTTCATCTTCTGTGTTTACTATTACCATCTCTGTCATCATCATTGTTCATCTTCTGTGTTTACCCTTACCATCTCTGTCATCATCATTGTTCATCTTCTGTGTTTGCCCTTACCATCTCTGTCATCATCATTGTTCATCTTCTGTGTTTACTATTACCATCTTTGTCATCATCATTGTTCATCTTCTGTGTTTACTATTACCATCTTTGTCATCATCATTGTTCATCTTCTGTGTTTACTATTACCATCTTTGTCATCATCATTGTTCATCTTCTGTGTTTACTATTACCATCTTTGTCTTCATCATTGTTCATATTCTCTGTTTACCCTTACCATCTCTGTAATCATCATTGTTCATCTTCTGTGTTTACTATTACAATCATCATCATTGTTCATCTTCTGTGTTTACTATTACCATCATCATCATTGTTCATCTTCTGTGTTTAATATTACCATCTCTGTCATCATCATTGTTCAACTTCTGTGTTTACTCTTACCATCATCATCATTGTTCATCTTCTGTGTTTCCCTTACCATTTCTGTCATCATCATTGTTCATCTTCTGTGTTTCCCTTACCATTTCTGTCATCATCATTGTTCATCTTCTGTGTTTACTCTTACCATCTCTGTCATCATCATTGTTCATCTTCTGTCTTTACTATTACCATCTCTGTCATCATCATTGTTCATCTTCTGTGTTTACCATTACCATATTTGTCATCATCATTGTTCATCTTCTGTGTTTACTATTACCATCTCTGTCTTCATCATTGTTCATCTTCTGTGTTTACCATTACCATTCCTGTCATCATCATTGTTCATCTTCTGTGTTTGCCCTTACCATCTCTGTCATCATCATTGTTCATCTTCTGTGTTCAACCTTACCATCTCTGTCATCATCATTGTTCATCTTCTGTGTTTACCATTACCATTCTGTCATCATCATTGTTCATCTTCTGTGTTTACCCTTACCATCTTCATCATTGTTCATCTTCTGTGTTTACTATTACCATCTCTGTCATCATCATTGTTCATCTTCTGTGTTTCCTCTTACATCATCATCATTGTTCATCTTCTGTGTTCACTCTTACATCATCATCATTGTTCATCTTCTGTGTTTACTATTACCATCTCTGTCTTCATCATTGTTCATCTTCTGTGTTTACTCTTACCATCTTTGTCGTCATCATTGTTCATCTTATGTGTTTACTCTTACCATCTCTGTCTTGATCATTGTTCATCTTATGTGCTTACTCTTACCATCTCTGTCATCATCACTGTTCATCTTCTGTGTTTACCCTTACCATCCCTGTCTTCATCATTGTTCATCTTCTGTGTTTACTCTTACCATCATCATCATTGTTCATCTTCTGTGTTTATTCTTACCATCATCATCATTGTTCATCTTCTGTGTTTACCCTTACCATCAATGTTATCATCATTGTTCATCTTCTGTGTTTACTCTAACCGTTCCTGTCATCATCATTGTTCATTTTCTGTGTTTACCCTTACCATCTGTATCATCATTGTTCATCTTGTGTGTTTACTCTTACCATTATCATCATTGTTCATCTTCTGTGTTTACCCTTACCATCATCATCATTGATCATCTTCTGTGTTTACTCTTACCATCATCATCATTGTTCATCTTCTGTGTTTACCCTTACCATTATCATCATTGTTCATCCTCTGTGTTTACTATTACCATCTCTGGCTTCATCATTGTTCATCTTCTGTGTTTACTATTACCATCTCTGTCTTCATCATTGTTCATCTTCTGTGTTTACCCTTACCATTATCATCATTGTTCATCTTCTGTTTTTACTATTACCATCTCTGTCTTCATCATTGTTCATCTTCTGTGTTTACCCTTACCATTATCATCATTGTTCATCTTCTGTTTTTACTATTACCATCTCTGTCTTCATCATTGTTCATCTTCTGTGTTTACTATTAACATCTCTGTCTTCATCATTGTTCATCTTCTGTGTTTACCCTTACCATCATCATCATTGTTCATCTTCTGTGTTTACCCTTACCATCTCTGTCATCATCATTGTTCATCTTCTGTGTTTACCCTTACTATCATCATCATTGTTCATCTTCTGTGTTTACCCTTACCATCTCTGTCATCATCATTCTTCATCTTCTGTGTTTACTATTACCATCTCTGTCATCATCATTGTTCATCTTCTGTGTTTACTCTTACCATCTTCATCATTGTTCATCTTCTGTGTTTACTCTTACCATAATCTTCATTGTTCTTTTTCTGTGTTTACCCTTACCATCTCTGTCATCATCATTGTTCATCTTCTGTGTTTACCCTTACCATCTCTGTCATCAACATTGTTCATTTTCTGTGTTTACAATTAACATCTCTGTCTTCATCATTGTTCATCTTCTGTGTTTACTCTTACCATATCTGTCATCATCATTGTTCATCTTCTGTGTTTACCCTTACCATCTCTGTCTTCATCATTGTTCATCTTCTGTGTTTACTCTTACCATCTCTGTCTTCATCATTGTTCATCTTCTGTGTTTACCCTTACCATCTCTGTCTTCATCATTGTTCATCTTATGTGTTTACCCTTACCATCATCATCATTGTTCATCTTCTGTGTTTACCCTTACCATCTCTGTCTTCATCATTGTTCATCTTCTGTGTTTACCATTACCACCATCATCATTGTTCATCTTCTGTGGTTATTATTACTATCTCTGTCATCATCATTGTTCATCTTCTGTGTTTACCCTTACCATCATCATCATTGTTCATCTTCTGTGTTTACTATTACCATCTCTGTCATCATCATTGTTCATCTTCTGTGTTTGCTATTGCTATCTCTGTCATCATCATTGTTCATCTTATGTGTTTACCCTTACCGTCATCATCATTGTTCATCTTCTGTGTTCAACCTTACCATCATCATCATTGTTCGTCTTCTGTGTTTACTCTTACCATCTCTATCATCATCATTGTTCATCTTCTGTGTTTACTCTTACCATCATCATCATTGTCCATCTTCTGTGTTCACCCTTTCCATCCCTGTCATCATCATTGTTCATCTTCTGTGTTCACTATTACCATCATCATCATTGTTCATCTTCTGTGTTTTCTATTACCATCTCTGTCCTCATCATTGTTCATCTTCTGTGTTTACCCTTACCATCTCTGTCATCATCATTGTTCATCTTCTGTGTTTACCCTTACCATCTTTGTCCTCATCATTGTTCATCTTCTCTGTTTACTCTAACCATCCTCATCATTGTTCATCTTCTGTGTTTACCCTTACCATCTCTGTCATCATCATTGTTCATCTTCTGTGTTTACCCTACCATCTCTGTCATCATCATTGTTCATTTTCTATGACCTTTCACACAGACTTTTAGCTGACCCCCATTAGCTGGAAACTCGTTTACAAGTATGTTACGGTGAAGATGAAGGTGAAATATGATGGCCATTCCCCACCCCCACCCCCACCTTCAGATTATTTGTGGTGTTTCTGACCACTCTTTTCTCTTTTACTGTCGTCTGCTTCAACCAGTTTGGTCAACATGGAAAAACTATGGTTTCTGCCCGTCTTTGTCTTTCTGTCTTTGTGTTCCATGTAACATCTGTGTAAAAGACAGGAAACAACGAGAGTGGTTTTCACGTACAAAGCTTGTTGCCCGCCAGTGGAGTGAGTGACACCAGCTGAAATATATGGCGTGGCGTTTGTGTGGTCACTACGCCAATGTGGCTTTCTTTGGGCAGCCAACTGTACGGTACAATACAATACAATACAATACAATACAATACAATACAATACAATATAATACAATACAATGCAATGCAATGCAATACAATACAATACAACGCAATATAATGCAATACGATACAATGCAATACAATACAACACAATGCATTGCAATGCAATGCAGTACGATACAATACAATACAATACAATATGATATGATACGATACGATACAATACAATACAATGCAATACAATATAATACAATGCAATACGATACGGTACGTTACGATACGATAAATACAATACAATACAACACAACACAACACAATGCATTGCAATGCAATACAATACGATACAATGCAATACACTGCGATAAATACGATACGATACAATACAATACTATATAACACAATGCTATGCAGTGCAGTGCAGTGCAGTGCAATGCAATGCAATACAGTACACTACAATACAATACAATACAATGCAATACAAAGCAATACAATGCACAGTTCAATGTATAATACAAGACAATGCGATGTAATGCGATGCAATGAGACGCGGTTAGATATGATACAACGCAACACAATGCAATACAGTACAATACAATATGATACAACGCAACGCAATACAATACAGTACAATACAATATGACACAACACAATACAATACAGTACAATACAATATGACACAACACAATACAATACAGTACAGTACAATACAATATGACACAACACAGTACAATACATTACAATACAATATGACACAACACAATACAATACAGTACAATACAATATGACACAACACAATCCAATACAATACAGTACAATACAATATGACACAGCACAACACAGTACAATACAGTACAATACAATATGACACAACACAATACAATACAGTACAATACAATATGACACAACACAACACAGTACAATACAGTACAATACAATATGACACAACTCAACACAATACAATACAGTACAATACAATATGACACAACACAACACAGTACAATACAGTACAATACAATATGACACAACACAACACAATACAATACAGAACAATGCAATATGACACAACACAATACAACACAGTACAATACAATATGACACAACACAACACAGTACAATGCAGTACAATACAATATGACACAATACAATACAATACAGTACAATACAATATGACACAACACAACACAATACAATGCAGTACAATACAATATGACACAACACAACACAGTACAATACAATATCACACAACACAATGCAATAAAGTACAATACAGTATCACACAACACAATACAATACAGTAGAATACAATATCACACAACACAATACAATACAATACAATACAGTACAATACAATATGACACAACACAACACAATACAATAAAGTACAATACAATATCACACAACACAATACAGTAGAATACAATATCACACAACACAATACAATACAATACAGCACAATACAATATGACACAACACAACACAGTACAATACAGTACAATATAATATAACACAACACAATACAATACAGTACAATACAACATGACACAACACAATACAATACAGTACAATACAATATCACACAACACAATACAATACAGTACAATACAATAGGACACAACACAATACAATACAATACAATACAGTACAATACAATATGAGACACAACACAACACAGTGCAATACAGTACTATACAATATCACACAACACAACACAGTACAATACAGTACAATACAATATGACACAACACAGTACAATACAGTGCAATACAATATGACACAACACAACACAATACAATACAGTACAATACAATACAATATGACACAACTCAACACAATACAATACAGTACAATACAGTGCAATACAATATGACACAACACAACACAATACAATACAGTACAATACAATACAATATGACACAACTCAACACAATACAATACAGTACAATACAATATGACACAACACAACTCAGTACAATACAGTACAATACAATATGACACAACACAGTTCAATACAGTACAATACAATATGACACAACACAACACAATACAATACAGTACAATACATTATGACACAACACAACACAGTACAATACAGTACAATACAGTACAATACAATATGACACAACACAATACAATACAATACAGTACAATACAGTACAATACAATATGACACAACACAGTACAATACAATACAGTACAATACAATATGACACAACACAATACAGTACAATACAATATGACACAACTCAACACAATACAATACATTACAATACAATATGACACAACTCAACACAATACAATACAGTACAATACAATATGACACAACACAACACAGTACAATACAGTACAATACAATATGACACAACACAACACAATACAATACAGAACAATACAATATGACACAACACAATACAACACAGTACAATACAATATGACACAACACAACACAGTACAATGCAGTACAATACAATATGACACAATACAATACAATACAGTACAATACAATATGACACAACACAACAGAATACAATGCAGTACAATACAATATGACACAACACAGCACAGTACAATACAGTACAATACAATATCACACAACACAATGAAATAAAGTACAATACAGTATCACACAACACAATACAATACAGTAGAATACAATATCACACAACACAATACAATACAGTACAATACAATATGACACAACACAACACAATACAATAAAGTACAATACAATATCACACAACACAATACAAGGTAGAAAGAAACTCTAGACAACAGAAGGTCTTCAGAGAAGTAACCCCCTTTAGACAAGTGTTTCGGCCATGAATTCCTTACACTCTCGGGGGGCCGGGCCACATCCAGGTCATGACTCTTGGATGCCCTTCTGCTGTTGTCTTTTTTTTTTCTTTTTTTTTCCCACGCCGGGGATCGAACCTGGGCGATTCTGCGCTTCAGAACTGCGGTACGCGGTTTTACCAATGTGCTAACGGGGCACACATCATCTGTAGGGAATTTAATCCTTATGAAGTTCACTTTTTTGGTTCCTCCTTGCCCAGATCCAGCTTGAGCTCCTTTCTGCTGCCTCTGCCATCGCTTTAAGGGCTCTAGTCCTCTTCTTCCCAGAAATGGCGAGTTGTTTCATGAGATCATAAGCGGAGGTGCCCACAAACCCTCTTGCCCCGACCTCTATGGCGAAGATTTTGACCCGCAGACCTGCTTTCTTCAGGGTGCTGGCAAGACCGGCGTATTTTTCGGTCTTGTAGATATGTGCTTCTTCCATTCTGCTTTCGTATGGCACAGTGAGTTCTATCAGAATCACTTGTTTCGAGGAGTCAGAGTGGAGAGCGATGTCTGGTCTCATGCCTGTCTTGCTGATGACATCTGGGTAATTTCTCCACTCTGGGAGGTCTGCTGTACACTCCCAGTCGACTGCTCCATCCAGAAGACCCTTTGGCAATGTGCTGGTTGTCATAGCCCTTTCGGGCCAGACCTGTTTCCCTCCTGCTTTGTAGAACGTTGTCATAGCAATTGGTGCGTTTGGGGTCATGGTTTTTTCGCTAACCACATCTGTGATCACTTTCAGAACTTGGTTGTGCCTCCATGTATACCTTCCTTGGGCTAGCGCTACTTTGCAAGAGCTTAGGACATGTTCCACTGTTTGTTTCTTCTGACAGAGCGGACATGCTGGGTCGTCTGATTTCCCCCATTTCACTAAGTTTGCATTCGAGGGGAGCAGGTCATATACAGATCTGAGGAGGAAGCTTATCCTTAGAGGAGCCATGTGCCACATATCGTTCTAGCTGAGACTTCTTTGGAGTGCACTGTCCCATGTTGTCCATTGCCCTGTTGACCTTGCTGGACTGCCTTCTGCACTCTTTTGACATCTTCTTCTTCCTTCAACTCCTGTATGATCATGTCTCTTTTTTCCTTCCCTTTGGCTTTGGACCACCACTGCATTTTTGTTGCTCCCAGTCCCTGTCTGTTGGTTTGCGTGTGTCCAATTATTTCTTTGATGCTGAGGTTTCTCTTGGCATTGTTTACAGCCTCTTGGACTTTCCACTTTCTGCC
>JAPXFY010005695.1:0-14391 GCA_030674185.1 Monoplex corrugatus
CCACCACTTCTACATCATGGGTTGGCGTAATGTTTGTAACGACCTGAAAGACGACATACTGGACTGGAATAAAAGCTATAATTATCACTTCAAATCATATTCACGTGTGAATCACAAACTGTTTTCTATTCCAACCAGCTAGTACAATGTTAGTGGCTTATATGTTTAGAGAGTATAACAATGACGGTGAGTGTCTGTTTTCTTGTCGCTAATACTCAGTATTGATTTTTGAATGAAGCGATTGTATCAGTCACACACATACTGTACGTCTGTGTATGTGTGCATGTTAAGACTATATCGTATGTGTTCAAAGTTAAGTTTGAAATACAGGTTTACTCTAGAAATAGGCTTCCTCATGAAGACCTCAGCATGAATACTCATGGCCCAATTCTGTATATATATATATATATATATATATATATATATATATATATATTAGTGCTTATTTTATTAGTGCTTATATTCAGACGTTGCTCATAGATGGATGCACAACTTCATTTAAAACGCTTTTTGTGTAATAGCTACCTGTAACAAATACACGTTTCAGATAAACTGTACACTTTTCAGGTAAACTATTCACAACTACAGTGTTCTTGAATTGAAAAAATGGAAAAAAAGCCTCTATTGACTTTGAAAAGCAGCTTTCAGTACAACTGGTCTCTCATTATTATCACCCATCCACATTTAATTGGACCGTTTGTTCAGGGTGCCATAGAAAATGATTCATCTCTAGTTACAGTGATCACATCACATAATCGTTTGGGGCCCTTTGGCTCAAACATTTCAAGCAATACAAGAGAAATCTGAACCTTCAGTGTTTTTCTGCTACTCTGTCAGAAGATGAGGTATCCATGTGTCAGCTACTTTTCTCATATCAACATCGCATTGCAGGATCCGTTCAACTGTGCCATATAAAACACCAAACGTTTTACTTATTTTACAAACTGAAATATTCGAATGCTCTTTAACTACATTCTTTACACGCTGAACACTTTGTTCATTCTGGGCATCACTTAGACATTCACATTAAAACTTATCTTTAAATCATTTTTCTCATTTAAAATTATCAGTCCAGCAGCAAACTGTCCTATATGACACACTCAGCAGTCAAATAGGACTGAATTATGATTAGATTAGATTGTCTCCAAGTTTGAGCTTTGTGAAGACATAACATCTGAGTTGAGCTTTGTGAAGACATAACATCTGAGTTGAGCTTTGTGAAGACATAACATCTGAGTTGAGCTTTGTGAAGACATAACATCTGAGTTGCTCAGTGAAGACATAACATCTGAGTTGCTCAGTGAAGACATAACATCTGAGTTGCTCAGTGAAGACATAACATCTGAGTTGCTCAGTGAAGACATAACATCTGAGTTGCTCAGTGAAGACATAGCATCTGAGTTGCTCAGTGAAGACATAACATCTGAGTTGCTCAGTGCTAAGATCCATTTTTTGGACACACAGAAGGTTACATTACATTTTCTAACTTTGTAAACTAATTATGCATTGTTATGATTTGGTGCATATCATTAGCGCAAGGCCTATATTTTATCTCAATATACGTTTAAAGTATTTACTGTAAACTGTTTAGAAATGGCAGCTTACCTGTTTATTTATATTCCGTGATATCAACCCAATTTTGATAGTTTCTGTATGGATCATTACACTTTATTTGTGCTAATCTTTTTTCTGTCCCATTTCACGTAACTTTAATGGCCACAAAAGCTGGGACAATTTTACAGTGTCATAATGATGCTATGGAATTCCATCTAGAACTGAAACTGTGGGCCTATGACGGGGCTGCATTATACACCTACGATCATAACATATCCTGGCATCAACCAGGCCAGCCCATTGGTCAAGAAATTGTAGCAACACCCTCCATGGCACATCCAATAAGTGGATGAGAATTGACTATGTAATCTCAGTCTTCCCAGTAAGCCTATATCACACTCACCTCTAGGTAGCGGTCTGTGTGGACCAAAAATCCCACAATAATTTGAAATCACGATCTTCCAGTCAGTTGTCCCTTGCGCCAATTACTACAAACCAACCACTGATTCAATATACAACACATGTCACATGGCCATTACAGTCAGGATCTTTACAATAACGTTAACAGGGCAGTGTGTTCATTATAACTGATGGTGATTTACTTACTGTCTTCCATCCACCTGTACCAAACGGTTTTGTGGGGGAGATCAAGCTTTGATCTGCAGCTAGAAGAAAAACTTGGTGTGGAATCATGTTGAAGATATGGAATGACTTGCGTTCCATTTGTCCTGCACTGCAATGATTTCTCTCTGATGTTGAAGCAGCTTTGACATCTGATATTGTAGGCTCAAAGAGCTGGCTGACTAACTGGTATCCTGGTAAGATGCTCCAACCCCTTGATCCACTGTTGTGTGGTACATGTATAATGGTTGATAAGTGTTGTTCCAACCATCTCTTGGATCTGATCATTTCTAATCATGTTTCTTCATGTCTTGTCTGCTGATCATCTGAAACATCTCATCGTGCACATGTTGATCTACCTTTCAAGTGTTTTGTTAAAGTCTAGCTCTGGTACTGGCAAATCATGTCGGGTACCAAGACTGTGCAGCTATGCCTGAGCTTTGTTTCAATAAAAAATTGTATGTTTTAGAAGATGGAAACACACAATTACTTAACTGCAATACTTATTTTACAATAATCACAATTATCATGCACAAACTTATTTATAGTATGAGAAACAGATGATGTTTTATTAATAATTAATAAGAATACCCTGGGGTGCACATTGGGACCCAGAGCATTAATGCGCTGCCTGTCTCGGGACGATCACATCTGAAGCTACTGACGCCACTCGACAGCCATCTCATCAATGAGAGGGGGGAGAGGGTGGGCTGTCCATTCGGACTCTGTCATCAATCACCCTGCCCACAAACTGAATGGCAAGTTGCAGAGATGACAAACCCCGGGACACAGCCAAACAATGTGGACAAGACCAGGCTAAGACTGTGCAGATATGTCTGACCTTTCTTTCCAGTCACTGGACCAGGAGACACTGTTTAATATATCGTGACAAACTGTTTTTATAGAACTAGTCCGTACACACAGATCCACACCAGCTTTGTGACATACCATAGCTACATACCAGTATGATGTATCTATCTTCTTTACTGGCAGGTAACTCTCAATACGTTAAACTGAATCCATGACATTGTTAAACACATTTGTTACTCAAACAATAAGCATTTCTTCTGGCAATATGGGCTCTGTAGATCAGATGACTTTAACAGAGAATCCCGATATCATTATACGACTGAACAACTAGCACATTGCATGATCCTGTAGAAATGTCGACAAATGGGTAGTGTGTTTGATTTGACAGATGTGTTGACTGTTTGGAAGACGATGTTTCAATTTACAAAGAAATTGTGGCTGTGTTTAATATATGATTGAAGCAAACTTTAAAAAAAGACAGATATCTGACGAGTCTGACTTCAGGTTCAGTTTATTATACAGAGTTACATTTCTCAGATGATTTTGTATGAGCCATACCATGAAAGTCACTTTATGTGGAATGTCCAAAATATATTTGCAGATGAAATAAGTTTGCTCATAGAATGTGTGTTGGCGATGTTTTAATATTCTACATTACCTCTACGTTAAGTTTTGAAAAAACGTCATATGTTTATCGCTGGTGGAAAGTCAATGCATTGAAATACACGTCTTCTTGTGGTTCCACTCAGCACAAACTCCCAGCCATACCCAGGTAAGCACTTATCACTGTTATCATCAAACCAATTGAGAAACCTTTCTACTGGTGGCAATCCACTGAAATAGGTTACTTATCCACTATCATGATACGAGGAATATATCACAGATCAGGTCAATTTTGTTTACGTTTTATTTGAAAAAAGTACACATGCAAGGTCACATGGTTAGTTCAACTTACTGTCTCTATGTGTGTGTGTGTGTGTGTGTGTGTGTGTGTGTGTGTGTGTGTGTGTGTGTGTGTGTGTGTGTATGTGTGTATGTGTGTGTGTGTGTCCATGTGTGTGCATTTGTCTGTGTGTGTGTCTGTATGTGTTTGTGTGTGTGTTCGTGTGTGTGTGCGTGTATGTGTGAGTATCT
The DNA here is from genome assembly GCA_030674185.1 of Monoplex corrugatus. NCBI lineage: Eukaryota > Metazoa > Mollusca > Gastropoda > Littorinimorpha > Ranellidae > Monoplex > Monoplex corrugatus. The sequence continues at coordinate 4,120 of JAPXFY010005695.1, forward strand.
GTGTGTTTGAGTGTGCGTGTGTGTATATTTGTGTGCTTGTTTGTTTGTGAGTGTGCGTGTGTATTTCTGTGCATGTGTGAGTGTGTGTATGCATGTGTTTGTGTGTGTGTGTGTGTGTGTGCGCGCGCGCATGTGAGTGTGTGTTTGTGTGTGTGTATATAGAAATACATACATATATATGTATATATATATATATATCATACAATTATATATAGAGATACATGTATATACTTTCTAAATATTGGTGGTTAATGATTAAACGATTAATGAGAACGGGCCTGTTGTGAATGATTCAGATGTCACTGCAGCTGAACAGTCAGGACACACTACTAAAACTTTTAAATAATATGAGGACTGATATTTGTTCAGAGTTAAAGTTCAACATTCTTTAAAGATTCATCGACTGAACTGACGTTTGTTCTAAGTTTTGATCAGCGTGATGTGTGATTTTCAAGTGATCTTTGAAAAGTGTTGTTATGTCCATCTGCTGTCTGTGACAGACACATACACAGTGAGGTCTTGTGTGTGACATACAGACATGTGACATGGCTAGTATATTTCATTCACACACACACAGACACACACACACACACACACACACACACACACACACACATACACACACACATATATATATATATGTATATCTGTCTGTCTGTCTGTCTCTCTATTTACAATATATGTACATACATATATACGTATATGTATGTGTATATATATATCTATACATACATATATACATATATATATATGTGTGTGTGTGTGTGCGCGCGCACGCATGTGTGTGTGTGTGTGTGTGTGTGTGTGTGTGTGTGTGTGTGTGTGTGTGTGTGTGTGTGTGTGAATGAAATATACTAGCCTTGTCACATGTCTGTATGTCACACACACAAGACCTCACTGTGTATGTGTCTGTCACAGACAGCAGATGGACATAACAACACTTTTCAAAGATCACTTGAAAATCACACATCACGCTGATCAAAACTTAGAACAAACGTCAGTTCAGTCGATGAATCTTTAAAGAATGTTGAACTTTAACTCTGAACAAATATCAGTCCTCATATTATTTAAAAGTTTTAGTAGTGTGTCCTGACTGTTCAGCTGCAGTGACATCTGAATCATTCACAACAGGCCCGTTCTCATTAATCGTTTCTTAATGATTAATCTTTAGTGGCTTTCTTTCTATGCTTGGCACAGCAAGGACTAGCTCAGAAACGTACATCTGAAAGACTAAACATAATATTAAAGATCTCACCTATATAAACAGTGAGCAAAGTTGACGTACAACAGGCGTCACCACTATGGCTTTACCATAAATTACTTACCTGTGATGGTAGTCGGTGAAAATGGTAGTCTTGGTTGATGTGGTGATGGTGATGGTGATGGTGATAAAAGTTTGTTTTGTTTTGATTTATTTCAAACACGGGTTGTAGAAACGATAAATCTCAATTTAAATAAACGCAATAAATCTTAGTTTTCTTCTAGGCTTGTCAATGTTTATGATGTTGGAAATCACGAGTTTTCTTGGTTAGATGATAATAAATCATTTGAAAACAGCGGGATGTCGTGTCACTTGATGTCTGTGAGAGCTATATATGTCAAACGAAAACAGCTCTTGTACTGTTGGTAATGAGATCAACCAGTGAGTTCAGAATGTTTGTGTCTTTGTCGTATTGATCGATGTTCGACTCTTACTGTGTACATCAAAGTTACAACAGAACTTACCTTTCGTTTCATAGTCCAACTTTCTGAGTTACGTGATGATCTTGTTAAATGTTGTACAAAACAGGCGCAGGTGACTATTGACAGTAGCTACATTCTATTGTTTTGTTAAATCTATCAGTGGAGCACAGACTGTGATATCTTACATCAAGAAATGTGTTTGTCTGACTCCAAGTGATAACAAGTGTTCCCAGAATTATATGTTAGAGCTTGACACTGTACCTGGAAGATACTGAATAACGATGTCACAGATGTCCTTTCTGTACAAACACCTTTCTAAAGAGACAATAGAAATAACGAAATGCACAAAACCAAATTAGATAAGAGCTTAAACACTGAACTAGCATCAATTTCTGTGCTGGCTGAAGCTAGATATGCTTAACCATTGGTAGCATCTATATAGCTATCTATGTACAGACGCTATCAGAGTTTAGGACATCCAGAATCAAGACTGTACCTACCCAGTAAACATTAATGGATGAAGCAAAGCCAGGCGTTTAGGCCATTCAGAATCAAATCCATATCTACCTAGGAAACTATGCTCATCATCATCATCATCCTGTGCCCTGCCGCATGGCGTTGGTGATCATGGCCCTCCATATGAATCTATCCCCTGTCGCTACAAGCACATTTTCCACCCGCTCTGTCCCCAGCCACCCTGCAAGTTTGTCAAACATTTTCTCCCTGGGTCCACCTGGCACTCTACTCCACTGCAGCTTTACTGCCATGACCAGGTGCTCCAATTCCCCTTTTCTCATGAAATGACCCACAAATGCTGTTTGTCTTCACCCAATCCACTCCAGTAATGATTCCCCTGCATCTGCCTCCATTAACACTATCCTGTTTATCAGTGGCCATGGTGTAGTGGTTAACGCAACAAACTACCGACTGGAAGGTGGTGGGTTCGAATCCGCATCAGTCCCTTCAAAAATATATCATTGTGGGATTTTTCGGCTCTAACCAGCTTCTACCCAGAGTTGGGCGTGCTATAGGTTCATTGGGAAGACTGGGACCACACAGGAACCAGAAAAAACACGAAAGAAGAATACGAACGCGTATTTAATACACAACAAGACAAGACAGGCGCAAATTTTCGGCCAACTGGCCTTTGTCAAGCGTAAGAATCAGTTCATTCCTTTTCTCACATTGAACACAGCAGCAGGGAAGTTTCAGTCTTTTTCTCAAAATGTTTGTATCTGGTGTTTGTTTGTCTGTAATCTTACACTTGACAAAGGTCAGCCGAAAATTTGCGCCTGTCTTGTCTTGTATTAAAGACGCGTTCGTATTCTTCTTTCGTGTTTTTTCTGGTTCCTGTTTGCTTGAACGCGGGCAGTCACACTTGTTTTGGGACCACACAGTCAAGTCTCATCCATTTCACGGATGCGTCATTGAGGGTGTTGTTTAAATCCTCTGACCAGCACCACAAGTGTCTGTATCTCTTGGGCCTGGTTGACGCCAGGATATATTATGGTAGTAAGCATGGAGTACAGCCCTGTCACGCAGTCTCAATCCTAGATGGAAGTCCATAGCGTCATAATTATAATCCTCATCAAAATCGTCATCATCGCATTGTAAAAAAAATGTACCAGCTTCTGTAACTATTAAGATGGCGTAGAAAATGGGACATAAAAAAAGACTGTCCTGCCTGTTCTCCCGCCTTTCATGGAACTCTCAACATTTTTCCCAGAAACCACACCACGACTGCCTCATATTCTGCTCTGGCCTTGCGTGCCAACTGTCCACGACCCACAACCGCATAAGAGCATCGGTTCCATACAACACCCAAGAACTCTTATCCCGATGTTAACTGACAGGCATTTTTTGGCAAGAACGCCTCCCATCCTCCTGAATGCTGTCTTGGCCTGGCCGACTCCACCCACCACCTCCGATGTGCATTGCCGTCCGGCGAGATGATGCCCCCAGACATCCAAACCCATCAACCTGTCCCAAAGCCACGCCACCCGCAGCCAATTTGCATGTGGGGATGGGTTTTTTTACTGACCACTTAACTCCAGTCCTCCTGCCATCTAGCTCCAGCCCTTCACTCCTGCCCTCCATTTCTATTATATTCACAAGGCCCCGTAGGTCCCCCTCACTCTCCGCAATCAGCATGGTGTCATCTTCGCAACGAATGCCGCCCATCATTCCTCCCCCAACCTCCATCCCAGGGCACTCTAGGTCCCCGACTGTGGTCTCGCTGTAAAGCGAAAACAAATCCGGTGACAGAACACAACCCTGCCCGACCCTTCTCCCAATCCCCTGGAAAGATCCCACATCCTTCTCCACTCACACCACTGCTGCCTACTCCCAACACACACATCTGACCATTCCCAGATTCCCTCCATCAACACTGAGTCTCCCCAGCTGGCCAACCAATTCCTCATGCTAGATGAAGCAAAGCCAGATGTTTAGACCATTCAGACCATACCTACCCAGTAAACATGTTTGATGAAGCAAATCCAGATAAAATTAAATTACACTGGATGGCCAATCAGCGTGTTGAAGTAGTCAGCGTGTTGAAGTAGTTAGCGCAATGTGATGGTGTGGGTTCAAACCACCTTACTCCAAAAAATGTTTTTCGGAAATTTTCTGACCCAGCTGGCGTCTTACCAGAAATGAGGGTGCTTTGGGAATGTTAAGAAGATTGCTGTCACACAGTTGAGCCTTATCTACTTTACAGATGCATTACTGAGGGTGGGTTGTATAGCTCAAGCCTAGTTGACGCCAGGATATACAATAAAGGCAAGTGTAAATTTCACCCAGTCATTAAGTCTCAATCCCAAATAGAGCTGCCAAGTTTCGTCTTTGTCATCCCCATTTTCATCACCTTAGCATTGTGAAATATTGTCATAGATTCTGTAGCCCTTCATGCTTTGCTGTCATGGTGATCTCAGGTTTATTGGCTTCGGTGGTGTGCTGGAGAGACAAAATGAGCAGCACAAGTATAGCGACACAAGAACAATAAGTACAAAAATAAGCACAAAAGACTAAAAGAACACAAACGTGGGTCCTCTCCAGTGGGGGAACATCTGACTAACACCCAACATCACTTTGACAAGGACAATGTGCAAGTTCTCTACAAAGAAGCAGGATGGTTCCAGAGGGGAGTAAAGGAGGCAGTCTACATCGCCACAAGGAACCCCACCCTCAACTGTGACCGGGGCTGACACAACCTGCCTTCGGTGTACTCCTCCCTCATTCAGTCGCGTTGTCGTGAGTTCGCTCACGGTGGTGCACACTGTAGCCAGATCTCAACCCAGCAGTTGCGCTGAAGAAGTCGGCCGGATCGCCGATGAAAGCTACGCAAGTGAGTAGCCATTTTACTGAGAGACGTGTTTAGTACGGTAGTCAATATGCATGCAATATGTTCTTAACATTTGTGCAAACTTCAATCCATTAAAATATGGAATAGTGCAGTGCTTCTGTCAAGATATATAAAAGAATGAGTTTAGTCTGGTAGTCATTAAATAAGTAGATGGTTAGGAAACTAGATAGATCGATGAAACAAATCAAACCAAACCAAACAAACATAAACTGAGTGAAAGTAAAACTGACCAAACAGAAAAAATTCAACAGCAGTGGTAGACATGGTTACAGCAACGAAATAAGCACTGGGAGACTGGGGTTCAAACTCCATCATTACAGATTATCGAGGGATTTCCCAGCCATTCAACCAAGAATTGGAGTGTAATGGACATAATGAAGAGCCTGGGACGACAATCGTCAATATACATGTATACCACCTACCTCTTTACCTTACACGTTGCTATAATACTAAACACAGAATAGCACCAATAGCCGCTAACGAATAGCGCAGATAAACTTGACATAGAGAAAGGTAGTCACTACGACATTCCTTGACAACAAATGCAATATAAAAGCTTCAGAATCGTAGAAAATGAACATAAGTTTTAGATGAACCTGAAAAAACACAAAAGAATATGAACGCGTATTTAATACAACAAAACAAGACAGGCGCAATTTTTTCGGCCAACTGGCCTTTGTCAAGCGTAAGGTTACAAACAAACAAACACTAGACACAAAAAAACTGAGAAAAAGACTGAAACTTCCCTGCTGCTGTCTTCAATGAGAGAAAAGGAACAAACTGCAAGACCCAACAAACAAACAAATGTAAGACCTGACAGACAATGAACTGTAAGACCTGACAAACAGACAGCAAACTGTAAGACCTGATAACAGACAGCAAACTGTAAGACCTGACAAACAGACAACAAACTGTAAGACCTGACAAACAGACAGCAAACTGTAAGACGTGACAACAGACAGCAAACTGTAAGACCTGACAAACAGACAGCAAACTGTAAGACCTGACAAACAGACAGCAAACTGTAAGACGTGACAACAGACAGCAAACTGTAAGACCTGACAAACAGACAACAAACTGTAAGACCTGACAAACAGACAGCAAACTGTAAGACATGACAACAGACAGCAAACTGTAAGACCTGACAAACAGACAGCAAATTGTAAGACCTGACAAACAGACAGCAAATTGTAAGACCCAACAAACAGACAGCAAACTGTAAGACCCAACAAACAGACAGCAAACTGTAAGACCTGACAAACAGACAGCAAACTGTAAGACCTGACAAACAGACAGCAAATTAAGACCTGACAAACAGACAGTGAACTGTCATACCTGAGAAAAAGACTTGGCAAACTGACAAATAAGTGTAAGACCTGAAAACAGATAATGAAATGTGAGACCTGACAAACAAACAACAAACTGTAAGACGTGACAAACAGATAATGAAATGTGAGACCTGACAAACAAACAACAAACCATAAGACCTGAAAACAGATAATGAAATGTGAGACCTGACAAACAAACAACAAACCATAAGACGTGACAAACAGATAATGAAATGTGAGACCTGACAAACAAACAACAAACCATAAGATCTGACAAACAGATAATGAAATGTGAGACCTGACAAATAAACAACAAACTGCAAGACCTGACAAACAGACAACAAACTACAAGACCTGACAAACAGACAACAAACTACAAGACCTGACAAACAGACAACAAACTGTAAGACCTGACAAACAGACAGCAAACTACAAGACCTGACAAACAAACAACAAACTGTAAGACCTGACAAACAAACAACAAACTACAAGACTGACAAATAAACAACAAATTGTAAGACCTGACAAACAGACAACAAACTACAAGACCTGACAAACAAACAACAAATTGTAAGACCTGACAAACAAACAACAAACTACAAGACCTGACAAACAGACAACAAGCTACAAGACCTGACAAACAGACAACAAACTGTAAGACCTGACAAACAGACAGCAAACTGTAAGACCTGACAAATAAACAACAAACTGCAAGACCTGACAAACAGACAACAAACTACAAGACTGACAAACAAACAACAAACTACAAGACCTGACAAACAGACAACAAACTACAAGACCTGACAAACAAACAAAACAAACTGTAAGACCTGACAAACAGACAACAAACTACAAGACCTGACAAACAGACAACAAACTACAAGACCTGACAAACAGACAACAAACTGTAAGACCTGACAAACAGACAACAAACTACAAGACCTGACAAACAAACAACAAACTGTAAGACCTGACAAACAAACAACAAACTACAAGACCTGACAAACAGACAACAAACTACAAGACCTGACAAACAAACAACAAACTGTAAGACCTGACAAACAAACAACAAACTACAAGACCTGACAAACAGACAACAAACTACAAGACCTGACAGACAACAAACTGTAAGACCTGACAAACAGACAAACTGTAAGACGTGACAGACAACAAACTATAAGACGTGACAAACAGATAACAAACTGTAAGACCTGACAAACAGACAGCAAACTGTAAGACGTGACAAACAGACAACAAACTGTAAGACGTGACAAACAGACAACAAACTGTAAGACGTGACAAACAGACAACAAAATGTAAGACATGATAAACAGACAACAAACTGTAAGACCTGACAAACAGACAACAAACTGTAAGACATGATAAACAGACAACAAACTGTAAGACCTGACAAACAGATAAACTGTAAGACCTGACAAACAGATAAACTGTAAGACCTGACAAACAGATAAACTGCAAGACCTGACAAACAGATAACAAAGTGTAAGACGTGACAAACAGATAACAAACTGTAAGACCTGACAAACAGACAACAAACTGTAAGACCTGACAAACAGACAACAAACTGTAAGACCTGACAAACAGACAACAAACTGTAAGACCTGACAAACAGACAACAAACTGTAAGACCTGACAAACACACTTGTTCCAGTTGTAAGAACCAGTGGGTGCAGCATGGAAGGCTTTAACAACAACATCATGAACGATGAGCTGTTAGAAGAAATGTCCAACTTGAGATATTTGGGAGCATCCCTATCTTAGGATAGAACCCGTGCAACAGAAATCCACGTTAAGATCGCCAGAGCCACTGCAGCACTGTCCAGAATCAACATGGTGTAGAATAGCGATATAAGCTTCCTGCTCACGTACAGGTTCCTTAGATCTATGGTGCTGAGCGCTCTGATGTATAGGTGGGAATAATGGACATTGCTGGTAGAGTCAGAAGACAAATTCAGGTGGTTTGGTCATGTCACACGGCATGGCAGTCTATGCAAGACCATCATGTATGGCACCATCAAGGCAGAGGGCACACAAGGGAGACAACAGAACAGCTTGTATGACAACTAAAAGAACAGAATGACATAGCTCTTCCAGACAGACCATAAGCGTGGAGCAGGACTTCAGCTTATTCTGTCTTCAAGTCCTCATGATGACAGCAGCAGTCAAGGGAAACGTAACGTATCAACCACCCAGACATAGATTTATCCTGACTTGTAAAATCACAAAACACTCCAAATAGTGGTTGTGATAGTGATGGAGGAAGACATGGTTTGACCCTTATCGTTGATGTTTCTTACGTTATTGGTCAGAGCACGTCTTTCCTGTAGACACACGTCTGTGTCTGCTTGTGTCGTGATGGCCGTAACATCAGGTATCAGAAATCTTTCCAGACATTTTTACCTCTTTGATCTTACACTTCAGCTGGGAGGGATGAAACACTTACTACCTGACATAACAAAGGTAAGCACTTCTTAACTGGTAAATATTTTTGTTGGGTTTAAATCAATCTAAACAAAGTAGGAGCCATGACACTAACATAGTGCTGGGTACTGACCTTGCAGCTCCATGTATCATGGGCCTTTCATTTCACAAGTAACCAAGCTTTTCAAGTCGATCTATGTTACCTATCCAACCACGAGAACAATTGCATTTGCTGCCCTATCCCTTAATTTGCTGAGGTCAACACAGTTCCACTTTACTTCCATTGTTGAACGTGTTATAACAATGTGCCTATTGAAGACAACAATATCTCACTAAACAGACATAGAGAGCGATGCTTACTGTGAAGACATGACATGGCTACTGTACAAACTTCAACACCTTTTAGGATTTATAGTGTGGGTCGACAGTTATTGCTGTCTGTAGTTGGTTTAATGTACTGGATTCTTTTGGTCAGAGCAGACATTTCCACACATCACACTGATATAGCCAATACCCTTATCATGAGCTCTGACGGTCTGTTGAGTATCAGTGGCATCTGTCCAGGTGTAGAATATCTCTTAAACAAAACAAATGTTACAATTCAGCAGGCCAACATGTCAAACTGTCACTCGTATCACTTTTCAACATTTCCAGCACATATCAGAGTGGTTTATGGGATGTGTGATCATTCCACTGTTTACTGTCGTTTGCATATAGAAGTGCCTCAAGGCGTGTTGGCACGTGTTTATGTAAAAAGGCTGGCTTACTGGTGTGAGTCTAGTCCATGGAAAGTCAAGGTGTGGTCTGATAAAAGGACTCTTGTGCATCACTCTTTGTCATGCAGCAGGCATTCACTTCAAGAAATTGTCATTGAATCAAACACAAATCATGTGTTGTTCTCATACCGACATGTTCCTGACGTTATAATTCACATAGAAGCAATTACAGACCATGGGTTTATCTTAAGATTTACATCAGCACATTCAGGGTATGTGGTAATACCAAGTTTGACATCCTCTCGCAACTCACCCTCCATTCAGATTTATGAAGAACTGAAAGCTCCTCCTGGATGGGTCATCATGGTCAGTTTCCAGACAACCAACCAGGATAACAAGCATCATTCATGTTTAGAATTGTTTTACACAGAGCTAGATACATATCATCAAAGACGTACACGTGTGTGCAGTAAACATAACACACCTGCTAAAGTATTCTCAGCATCATGTATTCGTATTCAGTGTAATGGCAAAACATCGTTAGCATATCAGCTATGGGTTTTTTCTTTCTATTCTAAACACGACCAACCTCAAAAGCTACCCTCTGGTTTGTTTAACTGTTCTGTAGTTAACTATTTCAACTTCCAGCACCACCTGGACTGTAACCTGAAGACAGAGTGTCATGGTGGACAGGATGAAACAGAACACTGTCCTTTTAGCAGTCATGGTTGTCAGGGTT
>JAPXFY010005696.1:0-14391 GCA_030674185.1 Monoplex corrugatus
AAAGGGGTCCTCCTCCTTTTTCGTCCCCCCCGAAAGACTAGACGCAGTTCGATTGCTAGCAGTTGGGGGGGAGAAAAGCCCGAGGCCCCCTACGGGGAATAAACCCTGGAACCTTGGATATTAAGGGCAGGCAAAACGTCTGACCATTCTCCCCTTTTTCCCCGTCCTGTGGGTAAAGGAGGAATTTTTCCCAAATTTTCCCCAATTAAAAAATATCAGTTTCAGTTTCAGTTTCTAAAGAACGACGTCTTCGCCCCTGGGAAACGAATTCCCATATCCCTAAGGTGCCGTGCGTAGGTGACAGGGCACAAGCCTTTTACCCTGCACAAAACCCTGGCGGGCCAGGCCTGGGGCCCCACCTAAACTTGTTTTCCCTGGTCATATTTTATACGGTATCTTTAAAACCCCTTCAGGGGAATTTTCTTGGTTACACGTAAAAAACATTTTTAATGTAGAAACTTATCTTAAAAAAGGAACATAATAAAAAAGAAATGAATAAACAATTAAATTGCACAAACTTCGTAGTGTCTATACCCCCACCCTCCACGCGTGCCGCACAAAAGGAAAATAAATCACGCACGTTAAAGACCCCCGTAAGTCATTCATGTTCGTATTTTAGGGAAAAACGTGAAACATCCGCAGACACACCTCCCAAAAGGATACGCAAACGACTGTGAAGCAACATACCCCTGCACGTGGGGAAACAGCAACAACAACAACAAAAACAATTTGTGGAAACAGCAGCAGCAACAACAACAACAACAACATGTGGAAAACAACAACAACAATTTTGTGGAAACAGACAGCAAAAACAACCAAAAACAACAACAACGTGTAAAACAACAACAAAAATTTGGAAACAGCAGCACAAAACAACAACAACAACAACAACATGGGGGGAAAAAACAACCCAATTATGTGGAAACGCAGTGAAACAAAAACAACAAAACAACAGGGGGAAAACAACAACAAACAATTATGGGGAAACAGCAGCAGCAGAAAACAACAACACAAAAATTAGTGGGAAAACAACAACAACAATTATGGGGAAACAGCAGCAGCAACAACAACAACAAAACAACAACCCCAATTTGTGGAAGCCCCCAACAAAACAACAACAACAACAATGTGTGGAAAAAAACAACAACAACAACAACAACAACAATATGTGGAAACAACAGCACACAACAACAACAACAACAACAGTGTGGAAACCAGCAGCAACAACAACAACAACAATAGTTTGGAAAACAGCAGCAGCAACAACAAAAAACAACAATAGTGTGGAAACACACAGCAAAAACAAAAACAACAATATTGGAAAAAAAACAACAACAACAATAGTTGGAAACACCAACAACAACAATAATGTGGAAAACAACCAACAAACAATAGTGGGGAAACAACAACAACAAAAAAAAAACATGGAAACAACACAGGGGAAACAACAACAAAAAACAATAATGTGGAAACAACAAAAACAACAACAACAATAGTGGGGGAAACACAACAAAAGTGTGGAAACAACAACAAAAAACAAATGGGGAAACAACAACAAAACAAAAATAGTGGGAAACAACAACAACAACAATGTGGGAAACAACAACAAAAATTTGTGGAAAAAACAACAACCAACAATAGTGTGGGAAAAAAACAACAACAAAAACAACAACAGTGTGGAAACAACAACAACACCAACGTGGGGAAAACAACAACAACTTTTAAAAGGGGTGAAAAAAACAACAACAACAATAAGTGGAAACAAAAACAACAAAAACAATATTTGGGGGAAACAACAACAACAATATTGGGAAACAAAAACAACAAAAAAAGTGTGGAAACAACAAAAAAACAACAAAAATAGTGAGGAAACAACAAAAACAAAAACAACAAAAACAATAGTGTGGAAACAAAAACAACAACAACAAAACAAAAACAACAAAAATAGTGGGGGAAAAAAAACCAACAACAACAAATTTGGAAAACGACAACAACAACAATATGGGGGAAACAACAACAACAACAATAGTGTGGAAACAAAAAACAACAACAAAAAACAATAGTGTGGAAACAACAACAAAAATAGTGTGGAAACAACAACAACAACAATAGTGGGAAACAAAAAACAACAACAAAATGGGGAAACAACAACAACAACAAAACAATAGTGGGGAAAACAATAACAAAACAATATTTGGGGAAACAACAACAACAAAAATAGTGGGGAAACAAAAACAACAACAATAGGTGGAAACAACAACAACAACAAAAAAGTGTGGAAAAAAAACAACAATGTGGGGAAAACAAAAAAACAAAAAAAAATAGTGGGAAACAAAAACAAAACAATGTGTGGAAACGAAACAAAAATATGTGGAACAACAACAACAACAACGTAGGTGGAAACAACAACAACAACAACAAAAAATAGTGGGGAAAAAACAACAAAACAACAATAGTGTGGAAACAATAACAACAAAATAGTGTGGAAAAACAAAACAAAAAACTATAGTGGGGAAACAAAAACAACAACAACAATAGGTGGAAACAACAAAAAACAACAATAGTGTGGAAACAAAAACAATAATAATGGGGGAAACAAAAACATAATAAGTGGAAACAGCAGAACAACAAAAACAAAACGTGTGGAAACAGCACAGCAACAACAACAACAACAAAAATTGTGGAAACGCAGCAGCAACAACAAAAAACAAACAATGGGGGAAACAACAGCAGCAACAACAACAAAAACAATAGTGTGGAAACAACAATTATAGTGGGGAAAACGACAACACAACAACAATATATGTGAAACGACAATAACAACAACAACAATAATAGTGTGGAAACGACAACAACAACAATAGTGTAAAAACGCAACAACCAACAACAAAATAGTGGGGGAAACGAAAAAAACAACATGACAAATATTGGAAACGACAACAAAAAAATAATGGGGAAAACGACAAAAAAAACAACAACAAAACAACAAAAAACAACAAAAACAACAAAAATGGGGGAAACACCCGCAGCAACAACAACAACAACAATAGTGTAAAAACAACAACAACAACAACAGTGTGGAAACAGCAACAACAACAACAACAAAAATATGTGGAAACAAAAAACAAAAACAACAAAAACAACAACAACAACAGTGTGGAAACAAAACCCAACAACAAAAACAACAAAAAACGTGGGAAACAACAACAAAAACAACAAAAATGGTTGGAAACAAAAACAACAACAACAAAAATATGTGAAACAGCACAGCAGCAACAACAAACAACAACAAAAAAACAAAAATGTGGAAACAACAGCAACAACAACAACAACAAAAAAAACAATGTGGAAACGAAAGGGCAACAAAAAACAACAATAATTGGAAAACAGCAACAACAACAACAACAACAATAAGTGGAAACCAACAACAACAACAAAAATAATGTGGAAACCCAACAGCAACAAAACAAAAACCCAACAACATATGGAAAAGCACAACAACAACAACAACCCCTGGGGAAACAAAAACAAAAAAAACAGTGGGAAAAACAGCAAAAACCAAAACAACAACAATACAAAAGTGGAAACAGCACAACAAAACAATAATGTGGAAAAACAGCAACAACAACAACAATAAGTGGAAACAGCAGCAACAACAACAAACAACAATAGTGTGGAAACAGCGAAACAACAACAATAATATTTTGGAAACAACAACAAACAATAGTGTGGAAACAACAACAACAAAATGGGAAACAACAACAACAACAATAGTGTGGAAACAAAAAAACAAAAATAGGGGGAAAACAACAAAACAATAGTGTGGAAACAGCAAAACAACAACAACAATAGTGTGGAAAAACAACAACAATAATGTGGAAACGCAACAAAAACCCAACAACAATTTTTGGGAAACAGCAACAACAACAACAACAATGGGGGAAACAGCAGCAAAAAACAATAGTGGGAAACAACAAAACAAAATGTGGAAACAACAACAACAATAGTGTGGAAACAAACAAAAACAATAGGTGGAAACAACAACACAATATGGGGAAAAACAACAACAACAATAGTGTGAAACAACAAAAAAATAGTTGGAAACAACAACAACAATATGTGGAAACAACAACAAATAGTGTAGAAACAACAAAAAAACAATAGTGGGGAAACAACAAAAAACAATAGTGTGGAAAACAACAACAACAATAGTGTGGAAACAACAACAACAATAGTGTGGAAAAACAACAACAATGTTTGGAAACAACAACAAAAATTAGTGGGGGGGAAACAACAACAAAAATATAAGGAAAAACAACAACAAAAATAGCGCTGATACAACACAAAAAGACAACAACAACAACAATATGTGGAAACAAAACAACAATAGTGTGGAAAAACAACAACAAATGGTGGAAAAAAACAAAAAACATAGTGTAGAAAAACAACAACAATATTGGAAACAACAAAAATAATAGTGTGGAAAACAACAAAAATAACGTATTGCACGCACCAAAAACATCGAACCTTAAAAAAAACCAAACAAAGAACGAAAAGAAGACAAACCAAAAAAACAAAATAAAAATGTATGGGGGGAGTAGGGGGGTGGTGTGTGGTTGTGTGTGTATTCATTTCAACATGACACGCTTGTCGTTCGTGCCAGCTTTGATTACACATGATCCCTTTCACCATTTCCTTTTTTTTAAAACAGGAAATTTCAACAGCGGGGGAAATGTTAAGGGGAGGAGCAACGGCGTAGTTTTCGCCTTTTAAAAATTCCTGATTAAAGAAGAGGCACTTAACCTGCCATGAAAAATAGCAGGTGGACTCATTAGTCACCCCCGCTAAGCCCTAGATTCGAACCTTTCCCAAACCCACCGGCTAAAGTGCTCGACCGAAGTTTTTCACGCCCCCCGTGCTTATCGGTTGCAGCCGCATGCGCTGTTCTTTGTTACTTGAAGGCGTCAGGGGATTTTGTGCAGTCTGCAACCTGTGGTTTTTTGAGGTTGTTTGGTTGTTTTTGATAGAGCCTTGGACTCGAAATTCCGCATTTGAATTCAATCCAGCCCCAACTTTACAAAACTGGTCGTTCGTGCCCTCTTAAAAAAAAATTAATGTTTCCTCTTTCTGATGCCTGGGCCAGGTATACCCGGGAGAAAATATTGGACGGATTTGCAGGGTCTGGGGGACAGAGAGGGGGGAAGATGTGCTCGCAACAGGGGGGATGGGTTTGATGGGGGGCCATTGCCAACCCATGCGACAGGGCACTTTGATGATGAGATGATGATGCTGATGATATGACGAGGGACGATGAGATGAGGGACAGCGACGACGACGACGACAAATGTGAGTGAGATGATGAAGAGAGAGATGTGGACTGTGACTGATGATTGTGATGATTGGGAGATGATGGATGATGATTGATGATAGTTGAAGATGATGAAAGATGAGGGGGATGATGATGAGAGATGGATGATGATGGATGATGATGATGTTTGATGATTGATGATTGATGTGTGAGGGTGGTGGTGGGGGTGGTGGTGGGTTGAGGGTTTAGATGGGATGATATGATGATGATGATGGGGGTGGGGGTGGTGATGGTGATGATGATGATGATGTGAGGTCTCAGCTTATTTTTTCTAGCCCTTTTACTTCCGCTCCCCCCCCCCCCCTCACCCCTCTTTTCCCATAAACCCCGTCCACGCACATACAGTTTTAACGCAATTCAGGAGTCTTGTAGAAAATGAGTGGCAGATTTGGTGAAGCGCGTATGGAAATATCCGAAAAGCGATGAATCTCTCTTAGCAAAAATCCAAGCTTCAACCCCGGAGTACTTTTGGGAAAAATGCATTTTTCAATGAAGTCACCCCTTATGGGGGCCCAATGGGTCATGCACGCATGGCAGCTCCCACCTCCCTCACCTTCCGTTTGCTTTGGGGAAATATACCGTTGGGTCCGGGAGCTGGTGTGATTTTCCGGCGGTGGTGGGGCTTTGTTGTTCCGGGTCCCATCCATCATTTCGGGTGTTTCTTGTTGGTTTTTTTTTTAATTTTTAGATTCATCGCACTCGGGGGGTTACCCTTTTTTTGGGTCAACCTTTTTTTTTTTTTTTTTGGTCCCCTTTTCTACGCCCCTAATGGACCAGAAGCTGGACACTTTTTTTTTAATGCCATTGAGATGCGTGAGGGGATAATCGATGCTTAAGTTTTTATCTAGGATTGAGACCGCGTGACAGGCTGTACTCTACCTTTCTATCTTAACATATCCGCGTCAACCCCAACCCCGGGAAGATCAGACCCCTGTGGGGCTGGCAGAAAAATTTGAGCAACTCCCTCAATGACGCATCCGGGAAATGGGTTAACTCGACGGGTGGTTCCCGCTTCCCAAAAGCCCCAAGCCGCCCAACGCGGGGAAGCCGGTTAGAGCCCAAAAAAACCCACAAGCTATACATGAATTCAAAGGGCGATAGGGATTTGAAACCCACAACCTTCCAGTCGGTATCCCTCGTTGAAATAAAAACAAACCCCGGGGGGTGGTTCGGGGTTTCTTTTCACTTATGGAAAATGCTCTGACAAGAATTTCAATTTTGATTTCAATTTTAATTTCAATTTTAATTTTAATTTTGTTTCATTTCTCAAGACGACGTCCCGACCTCGGGAAAGAAATTTTCCTAGCACTAAATCACAGGTGCCGGTGACGTAAAAAACCCAAATTTTATCACGACAAGCCTTTAAACCTGCCTAAACCCACGAGCCGGTGGTTTCCTTAGCCTAGATAGTTTTTTAAAAACTCTGGGCCGTAGGGGGGTAAGGGGAGAGAGACCTCAAAATTCCGGGGCCACCCCACGAGGCGGGGCCCCCCCTTCAAATTTTCCCAAATGTCTAGTTTTGTTTCAAAGAATTAACTACAAGGATTGAGAATGGAATCATAAGCTGAGTAGAATCATGAGACCAACATCTACGGGTTTTGGCAGGTTTCATACGTGGTACAATGTTTCCCGACTTTAAATGATTTGTGGATTACGATCTGGGGCCTGATTCGATCCCACCCATTTATAAAAACCGGCCTGTTAGTGTTTAGGAGTCCCCCTCTGAAGCTCCAATTGTTCGACCTGTAGGGGCACTTGTGTTTCCCTACACCCTGAACCTTTAGGGAAAGATGGCAAAATGGATAAAACGTTTGCCTCCAAACAAACCGAGGTTCCAGGTTCGCTCCCCTTACCGGTCTTGGGGTTTTCTCATCAGTTTGACCGAAAATCGAACTGAAAGCTATCCCCCGGAAAAAGGAGAAAAAACCGAATCGGCCCGTGTGTCTCTAGGGTGCCCGTTTTAAAAATTTCACGGCGTTGAAAACGGAAAAAAGGGCACTGCCCGGCTGTTCTGGTATAAAACGTTTGGGGAGATAGGTTAATTTCCCAGGTCCCTCCTCTTAAAAAACCAATTTGCCTTCTTGCCGTTCTGAAACTTGATAAAAAAACCCTTGTGATATGGGGTTGAAAATGAACGCAAATATGAATATGATCGAGGGGAGTGGAGATGGGGACCGCCCCATAAAGCGGCCCCGAAAACAGTTGAGGGCTCTACCACCTCACTCCCCTACGACCCCAGGGGCATAGGACTATCGTCTCAATTTGTGGAAAGTATTTCAATTTTTTCCCATCAGTGGCATCACGGTGTTTGTATGGGAACCTTCTGAACGCAGTGACGCCCCCTTTAGTTTTGGTTTCAGTTTCCAAGACGACGTCTCCGCGCCGGAAGGGGTTCCATATGCACTAACGTCACAGGTGCCTTCTTGGTTGAGAAAAAAAGGGCTTGGAGCCTTTCGGTTTTTTCGTAGTAAAAAAAAAAAATCCATTTTGGTAGCAAAATGATTCCCCTTGGATTTAACAAAGGAAACACAACGAGGGTTGGTGGGGGCCCAGAGCACCAAACCTCGCCACTCTCAGGGCAATCATTCCCAAGCTCCCGACCCAATCGACATCATTCTTTAGCAAAGAGGGCGGGGGGGGGGGGGTGGGGGGCGGTCCATGCGTTGCAGACCCATTTGACCCCGTCACAGGCACCTTGTTTACAAACCGAATGGTAAGGGGAAGACAAAACCCCGGGCCCTAGCCACACAACGGCACCAAACCCGTCCCAACCCAGCCTCGGACCAAGAAAAGGAAGATCCCTCCTCGCCCCCTCTGACTTCATCTCTCTTTCGGGCAGCCCCCCCCCACCAGCCACATAGCGTCGCATCTTTCCCCTTTCATAGTCCGGGGCACTTAGGTCGGGAAACTCCCAAAGTTGTCTTTCTTCAACCTAGGGGTTCTTTGAACGGCCGCGAAAAATGGCCAGGGATGATGCCCCCGCACACCCATTTTGTGTTCAAAAAGATCAACATGCCCCGAAAAGGTCCCAAATTTGCCCTCCTTCCAACACCAAAATTCTAAAATCCATGGCAAAAGAGGATCCCCGGTACAGAATTTCTAGAGAGAGCCAATCCCCCTCCATAAAAATTACTTCAAAAGAGTCAAGTTCGTTGGGTGGCCTGTTACCGGATTCGACACCGAATTCCGAAGCAACTCCTCTCGGGAACTAGCGTCGGCAAGAGAACAGTTGGGGGCCAGAGAAAAACGGGTTTTAAAGACAGCTTGAAGGCATCGCAAATCCCTCAAAAAAGACGGGGGAAAATTGGGAAAACCTTGCCTCGAACCCTATATCTGGGTAGAAGAATCAAAAAACCCAATGCCACTTCAGAAGTTCTCGTATCCAATTTTGCACAAAAAAAAACGAGCTTGCACGGAAACTAGGGCTGCAAACTCTTCAACCACATAACCGACCCCAGATGTCCAACCTGTGGACGTTACTTTCCCCTGCCCATCGGATTGACATCACCTCCCCCCACACTGAAAATCAAAGCACTTTACGAAACCATGGTCAATTTTCGACGGACGACAGACAAACCACCCTGCGGTCGTCAGGCCCCGTTCCCCAAAGTCGGGCCAGCCCAAACTGAAATTTTGGGGGTATGTTTTAAAAAATTCCTATTGTGTATTTATTTTTTATAGTTATTCTACAAGAAAATTCCTAAAAGTTTCCCGTCCAATAAGCATGTCTGTTTCCGCCCTTAAGACACTTAATTGAATCGAGGGTAAATAAACAAAGCTTGTGTGTTATTTTTCCCCTATTTTTTCTTTGTTGGTTTACATCTTCATCATCTATCTATCTATTATCATCTATCTATCTATCTTCTATCTACTATCTATTATCTATCTATCTATCTATCGTCTATCTATCTACTATCTTCTGTCTATCTATCTATCTACTATCTACTATCGTCTATCTGTCTACATCTACTATCATCTATCTATCTTCTGTCTATCACTATCTATCATTTATCTATATATCATCTTGTCTATCTATCTATCTATCTATCTTTCATCACTATCTACTATCTGTCTTTCTGTCTACGTCTTCTATCTATCTATCTATCTATTACTGTCTATCTGTCTATCTTTATCTATCTATCTGTCTATCTGTCCCATCTACTATCTATCTATTTATCTCTCTACTCTCTATCTCTCTATCTCTTATGCTCAATCTATCACTAACTATCTACGTCTTCTATTTCTATCTATCACTATCTTTTTACTTCTGTCTTTATCTATCTATCATATCTACTTATTTTCTCTCTACTCTCTATCCTCTTCTCTCTATGTCTCTTCTATCTACTATCTAACTATCTTTGGGTTATTATCTATCTGTTATTATCTATCTATCTATCTATCGTCTGTCTATCGTCTAACATTATCTACCTTCTATCAATTTATCTCTCTTTCTCTCTATCCCCTCTACCTCTATGCTCTGTCCCATCTATCTATCTAACACTTCTGTCTATCTATCTTCTACTATTATCTTCTTCTATTTCTACTATTACTCCATTCTCTACCTCTCTTGTCTCTGTCTATCTATTTACTAACTACTGTCTGTCTATCTATTTTCTGTCAAACTTCATCTATTATCTATCTGTCTGTCTGTATATTTATCTATCATCTCTCTAATTTTTCATCGTCGGGTTTTCTGGCTACTATCGGGCCGTCCCTCTGTCTGTCTGTCTGTCACATCTATCTAAAATCTATCCTTTTATCTGTCTTCTATCTATTTTCTATCAAACATCTATCATCTTCTATTTTCTATCTATATTATCCTCTATCTTCGCTGTTGTCCCGTCGGGCGGGGTCTATCGATCATCTATCTATCATCATTTTCTTCTGTCGTCTGTCTGTCTGTCTACTATCTATCTATCCCGTCCTTCGTCTGGGTATCTATCTATTTTGTCTATGTTGTTGTACTAAAATCTACAAGTACTCGTACCTATCATCTATTTTTTATCTGTCTGTCTATCTATGTTCTATGTTCTTTCTACGTCTTCTGTACTGTCAACCTTCTATCTATCTACTTTTATCGTCATCTTATCTATTTCTATCTACTATCTGTTGTTTATTCCCCCTGTCTGTCTGTCTGTTTCTGTCTCCAAAATTTTCTATCTTCTACTATCCATTTTCTATCTGTCTGTCTGCGTTTGTCTTCTGTCTGTCTGTTGTCTTCTCTTTCAGGGCGGAGTGTGCTTGTGGGGGCCCCGTTTTGTGCGCGTGTTGCGGAACCCCAAACACCCCCCAAAAACAACCACACACACACCACCACAAAAACACAAAAAACACACAAACACACACACACACACACCACACACAACCCCCACCACACACACCCACACACAAACACACACACACAAAACACACGCACATCAGGGGATGTCAGCTGCATTTCCGAGACAAGTCCCCAAAAACCCTCATTTACCGCTCTCGCTTTTCCCCTTGAAGAGTCCATAAGTCATTCAGCCGTAGACTTTCCAAAGGCTTTATGGGCTTGCCAAAATAATCGGGTAGTACATTTAGGTAAGCCCTTTTGAACTTTCCACGCGTGTTGAATCCTTCTGTGGTTTTGTTGTTGGGTTTTTTTTTGTTGTTGTTTTTTTTGAAAAAAATTTAAATTCAAACTGGTTGGTAAAGACATTTCCGTCATACATAGTACGTGCATTAGTGTCAACGTGGAGGTGTTTATTCCAACGGTGACATTTTCTTCATTTATCATTGGCAGGGTTTTGAGCGTATCAATGGGCCCTTTTGGCACACGGAATCATCAGGTTTTTACGCCCTCTTTTGACATCCTCCTCGCCACCCGACACCCCCTCCCCCCCACACACACACACATGGCGCGTTGCATGAATATACGTAAGGCTTTGGCGTGTTTTTAGCGCGGGAACGCAGCAAGGGGGAGAAACCCAAAACCGCCGAGCCAGCGGGGGGCGCGTGCAACCCACACACAAAAAAACGCAGACCACACGCAGACACACACACCACACACACACACACCAAAACAAAAAAACCACACACCAACAAACAAACACACACACATACAAACAAACACCACACTCACATGCGCACACACACACATACACACACGCACACACGCACTCACATACACACACAATCACACACGACCAGACACAGACACACACACAAATACCCCACAAAAGGGACCCCGCACACACACACAAAATACACAACTTACTCACACCTAAAACTTAAGTCGGGCCTTGCTGCCCTCCCCACCCCCCCCCCCACCCCTCCCCACACAAATGCAGACACGCACAAAACAATTAACACGCACAATCTGCAAAAGGTACACACGCCAGGTGCGCACAAACACACCACACCCGGAAAAAGTCACCATTCAAACACACACATCCCACAACACGCGACTAGCGCGCGGGGTGTGTGGTGTGTACGTGTGTGGGTTTGTGGTGTGCGTTTTGGTTTTGTGGGGGTGTTGGGTGTGGTTTGGGGTTGTGTGTTTTGTGTGGTGTGTTGTGGCGTGTGTTTTTCTGAATGAAGAGAGAAGGTGGGTGTGTGTGTGTTGTGTGGGGTTTTGCGCGCGCGCGCGCGCGGGGTTTTGTACGTACGTGTTTGCACATGACGGTAATGGTAAATTCGCTTGCAGAAGCTGTACTAAAGGGGTGCGCCCTGCCATACGCGTGGCGAGCGAGGGGATAGTAATAAGCGGGCGGGGGGTGCATTTTGGGGATGGGGTGGTGGTGGGTGTGTGGCAGTCAGATGAAAAGAGTCCCCTTTTGGCAACAGGTGTTTTATGGGAAGGAAATATCGGTAAACCATGGAACTGACACGCGGACCCATCCCCCCTGTCATGTCAACACGTACACACTCCTCACCCTGCCCCCCCCCCCCCCTCTTTCCCCCTTTGGCCCATCCCCTATCTTCGTTTTATTTCTCTCTCTCGGAGAAGAGAAGGGGAAAAAGAGAGAGAGACTGAGAGAGAGAGAGAGAGAGAGGGAGAGAGAAACGGGGCAGACAACAGACAAGATAAGGGGAGACAGGTAAGAAAGACAGAGACAAAGACAGAGAGACAGACAGACACCACACAAAAAGAGAGACACAGAGGAGAGACAGATAGACGAGAAAAGGACAGGGACAGAAAGACAGAGAAAAAGAGACAAAACAAGAGACAGACAGATAGACACACACTACAAGGATAGAGAAGAGACAGAGACGAGACCCCCAGAGACAAGGGCAGACAGGACAGACAGAAACAAACAGACGGCGGGAGGGAGACACACACACACAATAACACACACACACACACACCACCACACACACACACAAAACACAAAACAACAGACAGAGACAAAGAAGGGCCAGACAGACAAAAGACAGACAGACTGACAAACCCCAGACATACTGCAGGTAGAGAGAGACACACCCATCGACACATACGAAAACAAAGCACACACACACACACACATACACACCACCAACCACACCACACCACACAACACACAACACACACACACACAAACCGCAATATCCTTATAGTAAAAAACTTTAAATCAAGCAACGAACGAACGAACGAACACACCATACACACACAGAGAGAAAAGAGAGAGACAGAGACGGGGGGCGGGCGAGAAACAGAAAACAAAGAGGGACAGACAAAAGACAGGAGAGAGAGACAGAAGAGACAGAGACAGAGAGACAGAGAGAAAACACATACACACACAACACCACCCCCCCCCTCTCCACCCACCGCAAAGTTTTGTCTGCGCCCCCTACGTCTACACAATTCCTCCCTACTGCTCCGTTTGTGTTGTGTGTGTGGTAAGAATGTGAGGGCAATCCATAGCTGTTATACACGGAATGTTACCACTTACTAGGGGGGGGGGGGGGGGGGGGGGGGGGGGGGAAGAGAAAAGATGATGGGGGGGTTAAATCCCCTTTACTGACATAAAAATTTTAGGGGTGGAAAGACCTTTTAAGACCCCTTTTTGTTTGTTTGTTTTTGGGGGTTTTTTTTTTTTTTTTATTTGGGGGGGGGGGGGGCCCTCGCATTTAAGGAGGCACCTTTGTGCTCACCTGTTTTTTTCGTCTATTTTTTTACGCCTTATCAATACCACAGAAGCGGCCACTTTTTTTTTTTGTTTTTTTTTGTTTGTTTTTTTTGTTTTTGTTTTTGTTTTTTAAAATGCATGATTATGATGTCGATGGGGATATAATCATGACGCTATGAATTTTCCCTCTAGGACTGAACTGCGGGAGAGGGCCGTACCTACGCTTACTATCATATATACCTGGGGGGTCAAACCAGGCCCCGGGGGATATAGGGCACTGCGGTCTGGTCAGAAGATTTGCCAACACCCCCAATACGCATCCGTGAAGTGGAGAGATCACTTTGGGTCCCAGTCTTCCCAAGACCCCCTAAACACGCACAACTCTGGGAGGGGCCGGTTTGGCAGAAAGATCCACAATGTATTTTTTGAAGAGACCCGAAGGGGAAATTTTTGAACCCAGAACAAACCCGTCTGTTGCCGTTGCGTTAACCACTCACCATGGCGACTGGCGGAAAGACCCTTTTTTACTTTCAAACTGTGGTTTTAAAACATCTCTGTTTAAACACCAGATAAAACCTAGTGCACAAGAAATTCCATCTTCCGTTTGCATGCAGAACATGGAACCCCACCCCGAGATTTCGACAGACGTCCCAAGCCAGGAAAAAAGAGTTATAAACGCAAAAAAATTGAAAACAGATGTTTCAGTTTCAGTTTCAGTTTCTCAAGTGACGCTCCGAGCTTGGAACGAATTTCCCTAGCACTGACTCACAGGGGCCCTGTTATGGGTGACATGGCACAACCTTAACCTGCCAAAAAACCCAAAGAGCGGGCCCCAGGTCCCTGATTCCCTACCAGACTATGTTTTTTAACCTAGTCTATATTTTTACTGGATTTTTACCCAAAACCCCTGGAATAATCTTTTGGTTTAAAATAAATTGACTGTGTACT
>JAPXFY010005697.1:0-2500 GCA_030674185.1 Monoplex corrugatus
TTAAGGTGTGGGAGTCAGAGGGTTTGCGGATGCTTTTGCATCAAAACCAACCGCGAATGCTGACATCAGCTGGATTCACACATCTACAGAACACACCCACGGTCCAATATTTTGCCCAAACTTGTATTTGTAAGAATTATGGCTTTCCGATTTGATTTTAGAATGCTGTTGTAACGACGCATTAAGAACGCAAAACAGGGTCACGTCCGCTGATACAATCAGCTGAAATTCCATTGCGTAGTGTCCTGTCTCCCACCCCTGCATCCTACCGGAACATACAAAGTATGACCCGGCCTTTGGAAATTTGTCTGATGACTAATTTTTCTATGAATCAGGGGACGTGCAGTTGGTAGGATAATGGTGCAGGTTTCTCATGCGAAGAGAGATCTAAACTGCACGAGTGAAACTTAGATCTAAACCGCATTATTTTCTCCGTAAACGAATCGCGGATAGCGACAGAGATCTAGGTCAATATTAGATCTACAGACACAATTACAGCAATTGCACCAGAATAAACTTTTTCCCCACACAAAATAACAGACAGATCACAAACAGTAGTAGATTAATACCATACCTGGTACCAAACGTGAGTGAGAAGTACTCTAAAGCTGTACACAGGCAACTTTTCCAAGCCTCTAAAACAAAAGTATCCACCCTCATTGCATCAGCAAAAACAAGCTATTTCCAAACCAAAATCCTGAATGCCTCTTCTTCAAAAGAACTCTTTACAACCATGAATCATCTCCTTGGCACACGAAAAGATTTACCTCTCCCAACAAAACATACAAATGAAGAACTCCCATCTGTATTCTCCAAGTATTTCACCACCAAAATACAAATCTTCGTGACAGGCTTGACAGGACACCCTGTCAACCATGCCCACCTGACCCTTCCTTCTCTGGCACACCTCTTACTACTTTTACCCCAGTCTCACCAGAAGAAATTTTCAACACAATCAGATCCATGTCGTTCAAAACCTGCGAACTGGATCCTCTTCCAGGTTCTCTCTACTCCGACTGTCTCCCTACTCTCCTCCCATTCATCACTGACATCATCAACACTTCTCTTCAAACTGGAACTGTCCCAGATTCTTTCAAGTCTGCTATTGTTCACCCTCTCCTCAAGAAACACAATTTAGACCCAAATGAACTGAAAAATTACCGGCCTATCTCTAATCTCTCTTTCTTGTCAAAACTCCTTGAAAAAGTCGTCCTCAACCAGCTGAACTCTCACCTGTCTGCCAACAATCTCCTCAATCCTTTCCAGTCAGCCTACCGCCAGTGCCATAGCACTGAAACTGCCCTACTACACATTCTCAACAATCTCCTCCTTGCAACTGATACTGGCAAAGTCTCTCTCCTCACACTCCTTGATCTGTCTGCAGCCTTTGATACCATTCATCATGGCATTCTCCTTTCTAGACTTCATCATACTTTTGGCATCTCTGACATTGCTCTCTCCTGGTTCACTTCATATCTATCAAACAGAAAACAAACTGTTCTCATCAATGGCACTTACTCTCAACCTGCATACCTGACCTGTGGTGTTCCACAAGGATCTGTCCTTGGTCCTGTTCTTTTCACTCTTTACACCTCCCCCCTGTCCACCATCATCAACTCCCACTCTATAAAACACCACTTCTATGCTGATGACACCCAACTTCAAGACAGTGACTCACCTGATAATATACAGCGCCTGTTGACTCGCACCACTGAGTGTTACTCGGACATTAAGAACTGGATGACGTTCAACAAACTTCAGCTTAATGACGACAAGACAGAAGCTATCCTCATTGGCACCCATCAGAAACTTTCTCAGCTGCCTCCTCTTTCTATCCCATTATGTAACACATCAGTCCCAATTTCTGATTCAGCTAAAAACCTTGGTGTCTGCATTGACTCTACCCTCTCCATGAACAACTTTGTTTCTCAAGCTGCCAGATCTTGCTACTATCATCTCCATCGTATAAGGCTGATCAGGAAGTATCTCTCTGTGAGAAACAACTGCAAAACCTTCGTTCTCGCCTTCATAATGTCTCGCATTGACTATTGCAATTCACTCCTGTCTGGTCTTCCTGCCTCCACCATTCACATCCTACAGCGCATTCAAAACAATGCTGTACGCCTTGTACTCAAAAAGAAAAAAGCTGACCACATATCTCCTCTCCTGGCACAACTTCACTGGCTCCCTGTATCAAAGCGCATACAGTACAAACTAGACACCATGTGCTACAAAAGCCTCAATAACGCAGCCCCCGATTACCTGTCAAGCCTACTTGAGATCTATCTTCCCTCACGTACCCTCCGCTCTGCCTCCGATCCTCTGACTTTTCGCTTTCCACGCACTAAGCTCAATACCTATGGTCCAAGAGCCTTCTCTGTTTCTGGTCCACTCTCCTGGAACAAACTTCCTCTCTCAGTCCGTCAGCAACCTACTTTTGTCTCCTTCAAGTCCGCTCTCAAAACTCACCTTTTCTCCTCCGCATAAAATCCTAACCTCA
>JAPXFY010005697.1:7500-10000 GCA_030674185.1 Monoplex corrugatus
ACATACATACATAAAACTATAATGCACACATACATACACAAAACTATAATGCACATGTACATACATACATAAAACTATAATGCACATATACAAACATACATAAAACTATAATGCACATATACAAACATACATAAAACTATAATGCACATATACATACATACATAAAACTATAATGCACATGTACATACATACATAAAACTATAATGCACATATACATACATACATAAAACTATAATGCACATATACATACATACATAAAACTATAATGCACATATACATACATGTATGCATGCATATGCTTACGCACAACTCCACATAATACAAAAATATTTTGATATGAAATATATAAACAAATGATCCACTTAATGGAAAAATACATAATTGAGAGGTATGCTATGGAGACTGCTATTACGTGGTATGACAGTGAATTGTTATGTGCCGTCTGGCAGATTTAGGTGGAGCGCATTATAAGTCTATGGCGCGTTGTCCGTCCAAACATGATGAAATCCCTGTTGAACACCAGTCGCCGTGGTGTAGTGGTTAGCGCAACGGACTACTGACTAAAAGGTCGTGGGTTCGAACCCCCATCAGTCCCTTCAAAAATCAATGTGAGATTTTCCGGCTCTGACCGGCTCCTACTCAGAGTTGGGGTGTGCTATGGGCTCATTGGGAAGACTGGGACCACACAGTCGAGTCTCATCCACTTCACGGATGCGTCATTGAGGGTGTTGCTCAAATCTTCTGACCAGCACCGCAGGTGTCTGTATCTCTCGGGCCTGGTTGACGCCAGGATATATTATGATAGTAAGGGTAGAGTACAGCCATGTCACGCAGTCTCAATCTTAGATGGAACTCCATAGCATCATGATTATCATCCTCATCGACATCATCATCATCGCATTGTAAAAAAACTCTTCCAGCTTCTGCGGTCATTAAGGTGGCGTAGAAAATAGGATGGGGGAAAAAAATTAAAAAATGAAAAAAACAGAAAAAAGGTGAGCACAAAGGTAACCTCCCTCAGTGCGATGACCCCCCCCCCCCCCCCCAAAATCCCTGTTGAACAAAAAATCCCACATTTTGTCATGAGGGAGCCACACCCAGTGACCTAACCGTCAAGTGCCTGTGATGGAATGGTCGTCATATTGACTAATTATGATGAAAAATCCCTTTTCGACGAAAATCCCAAATTCTGTTTTGAGGGAAACCACACCCAGTGACCTAACCGTCAAGTGCCTGTGATGGAATGGTCGTCATATTGACTAATTATGATGAAGAATCCCTTTTCGACTAAAATCCCAAATTTTGTTTTGAGAGAACCACACCCAGTGTCCTGGTCCTCAAGTGCCAGTCAGTGATGGAATGGTCGTCGTATTGATTTTTCACTGTCTGTCTTCTCAGTTCCATGCAAATCTCTTAGTAGGGGACGTGTCTCACGAGGCAGTGCCAGGCATTCCGTTAGACTGGGGTCGATTTTGGCAGATATCTTGTTCTGAGATCGGATTAGTGTCTAAGTGTATTATCAGTTCACACTCTCTCTCTCTTCTTTTTTCCTGTCTCGGTCTGTCTGTCTGTCTGTCTGTCTGTCTGTCTGTCTCTGCCTTTGTCTGTCTGTCTCTCTCTCTCTCTTTCTCTCTCTCTCTTTCTTTCTCTTTCTCTCTCTCTCTTTCTTTCTCTTTCTCTCTCTCTCTCTCTCTCTGTTTCTCTCTGTCTCTCGATCTCCCCCCCCCCTCTCTCTTTCTTTTATTTTTTCCTCACTAACTTTTTCTCTCCCCCCTTTCTCTCTCCATCTGTCTCTAATTCTCTTTCTCTCTCTCTTCTTTTTTTCATCTCTCTCTCTCTCTCTCTCTCTCTCTCTCTCTCTCTCTCTCTCTCTCTCTCTCTCTCTCTCTGTCACTGTCTCACTCTCTCTGTCTCTGTCAGTCTGTCTGTCTGTCTGTCGGTCTCTCTCTCTCTCTCTCCTTTTTTTCATCTCTCTGTCTGTCTGTCTGTCTATCGGTCGGTCTCTCTCTCTCTCTCTCTCTCTCTCTCTTCTCTCTCTCTCTCTCTCCTTTTTTCCTCTCCCATTCTCTGTTTCTCTTTGTCTCTCCCTCTCTCTTTTTTTTCTCACCCACTCTCTCTCTTCTTCTTCTTCTTCTGGTTTCTCTCTTCCTTTCTCTCTCTCTCTCTCTCTCTCTCTCTCTCTCTCTCTCTCTCTCTCTCTCTCTCTCTCTCCTCTTTCATCTTCTCTCTGCTTCCCCCTCTGTCTCTCTCTCTCTCTCTCTCTCTCTCTCTCTCTCCTCTCTCCCTCTTTCATCTTCTCTCTGCTTCCCCCTCTGTCTCTCTCTCTCTCTCCTCTCTCTCCTCTCTCCCTCTTTCATCTTCTCTCTGCTTCCCCCTCTGTCTCTCTCTTCTCTCTCCTCTCTCTCCTCTCTCCCTCTTTCATCTTCTCTCTGCTTCCCCCTCTGTCTCTCTCTCTCTCTCTCCTCTCTCTCCTCTCTCCCTCTTTCATCTTCTCTCTGCT
>JAPXFY010005698.1:0-14379 GCA_030674185.1 Monoplex corrugatus
ATTTTTTTTAGGTTTTCATTGCACTCAGGAAGGTTCCCCTTTTGGAAACTCATTTTAATTTTTTTTGCGCCCCCAATTTTCTAGGGCCATTTAATGGTCACAAAAAAGTGGAACATTTTTACAGTGGATGATGATGATGTGGGTGAGGATGATGATCATGATGCAAATGGAGTTCCATCTAGAATTAAAAACTGACTTGAGGGGTTTTGTTCCCCCCTACGCTTACTGTCATAACACACCCTGGCGTCAACCAGCTGGAGAGATACGGACACCTGCGGTTTTTTTGTCAAAAGTTTTTGGCAACACCCCTCAATGACGTATCCGGGGAAGCGGATGAGATTTCGACTGTTTTGGGTCCCTGTCTTCCCGGTGAGCCCATAGCACCCCCAAAAACTCGGGGTTTTGGGAAACCCGGGTTTTTAAAACCCAAAAAAAAAAAAAAAAATCCCCCCAATGTTTTTTTTGAAGGTACTGATGGGGATTCGAACCCAACCCTTTCCCAAATGGGTTTAGTTCCGTTGCCGTTAACCATTACAACAGGGCGACGGGTTTTGATTTCACATTTCTTTGTAATAAATCTTTCCATCATCACCCACCCTCTCTCTCTCTCGTCGTCGTCATCATTCCTGATGACAGTAAATTTTTGGGTGATTTTAAGATACTTCAATTTTTTTCCCAGACCCCCAAGGGGAATGCAGACATATTCTGAAAACGATGTTTGCAAATATCTTTTTTAATTTAAGTCATTTTGATTTAGCCTTAGGGTTTTTTTAGAGCAAGGGGTGTTTGAAGTACGTGCTTTTCCCCCCATTCTTTTTTTTCAGTTTTTATATTTTTTTTTTTTAGTATCTAATACACTTAAAAAAAATTAAATTATCTGTTGTGTTGTGTGTGGTGTGGGGTGGTTTTTTGGGGGTGGGGTGTGGGGGATGTGTGTGTGTTTGCGTATGTGTGTGGTATGTTTTGTGTCCATTTTGAAATGTGGTTTGTGTGTGGGGTGTGTGGTGTGGGGTGCGCGTGTGTGTTGTCATGCCGCGTGCGTGTATGTATGTGGTGCACGTGTGTGCATTCAATAAAACCCCCCCCCCCCCCCCACACCACACACAATACACTTCACATTCTGTGCATTATAGGTGTGGGGAAATGTGATTTAAAACGGTACCCTACCTTTTCCGTAAATGGCGGGAAAGTTAAGAAGTTTGTCTTTTTCCCACTTCAGTAAGCATTCTCTACATTCCCTTCGCGCAAACACCCACTTTTTTACCCCTCTCCCCCTCCCCCCTTTTTTTCATTTTTTGGGTTTCCGTTTGATTGTCCTCTTGTCTCTTTTCACTTCTGTCTTTTTGCCGTGAAATGTCCCCGTTTGTCTAGTTTTTCTGTCCGTCTCTCACTATCTCCATGGGAAAAGGGGCTCGGCTAAGGCCCGGGGTTAAACTTTTAGCAGCTCGTAAATCACCAACAGATGATAAAATATGTCTAAAATGGTCGTCCCAGCGGATTTCTGCCATTCATGAAAATCTCATATTCTCCAGCTTCCTGTGGCTGTGTTTTTAAAATTTTTTTTTTTTTGTGATAAAATAATTTGGAATATTAGAAAATGGAAGGTAGAAAGGAAGAGACCCGGTGGGAAAAAAAGACTGGAAAAATATGGGGGGAAATGAAAAGGAAGAAAAAAAAAGAATGAATATATAAAGAAGGGGAATGAAGGGGGGGAGACAGGAATGAGGGAAAAAAAGGGGGTGCAGCGTTTTGGGGAAAGGGAGGAAGGAAGAAAGGGTGGGGGGGAAAAAACAAAAAAGGGGTAGAGAAAAGAAAAAAGGAAAAAGAAAAAGAGAGAGGAAGAAAGGGAGAAAAGAAGAAAGGGAAGAAAAAGGAAGAAAGGAAGAAAAGGAGAGAGGAAGGGAGGGGGAGAGGAAGGGGGGAGGGGAGAAGGGGGGGGGAGGAAGAAAGGGGGGTTAAAAAAAGGGAAGGGGAATTTTAAAAAAAGAAAGGAGGGGGAAGGGGGGGAGGAAGAAAGGGGGGGAAAAAGGGGAAAGGGGAAAAAGGGGAGAAAGGGAAAAAAAAGGGAAAAAAAAGGGGGGAAAAGAAAGGAAGGGGAGAGGAAGAAAAAGGGGGAAATGGAAAAAAAGGGGGAGGGGGAAAAAGGGGGAAAAAGGGAAAAAAAGGGGGATAGGAAGGGGGAAGGAAGAAGGGAGAGTGGGAAAAAAGGGAGGTGGGAAAAAAAGGGAGATAGAAAGGGGAAAAGGGGTAGGGGAAAAAGGGGTAGGGAAAAAAGGGGGGTAGGGAAAAAAGGGGGATGGAAGGGAAAAGGGGGAAGGAAGAAAGGGGGGGAAAGGAAAGGGGAGAAAGGAAGGGAAAAGGGGGGGAAGGAAAAAGGGAGATAGGGAAAAGGGGGGGAGGAAGGGGAAAAGGGGGAAGGAAGAAAAGGGGAAAAGGGGAAAAAAAAGGGGGAAGGAAAAAAAAAGGGAGATAGGAAGGGGGTAGGAAGAAAAAGGGGAAAAGGGGGAAAGGAAAAAAAGGGGGGAGAAGGGGGAAAGAAAAGGGGATAGGAAGAAAGGGAGATAGGAAAAAGGGAGGAGGAAAAAAGGGAGATAGGAAGGAAAAGGGGGGGAAAAAAAAGGGGGAAGGAAGAAAGGGATAGGGGAAAGGGGGAGAGGAAAAAAGGGAGAAGGAAGAAAAGGGGATAGGAAAGGGGAAAAGGGAAAAGGGGAAAGGAAGAAAGGGGAGTAGGGAAGGGAGAGAGGAAGAAAAGGGAAAGAAGAAAGGGGAAAAGGGGGATAGGAAAAAAGGGAAAAAGGAAGAAAGGGAGATAGGAAGAAAAGGGGGTAGGAAAAAGGGGGGGAGAGGAAAAAAAGGGGGGGGAAAGGGAAAAAGGGGGAAGGAAGAAAGGGGGAAGGAAAAAGGGAAAGGGGGAGATAGGGGAAAAAAGGGAGATAGGAAGAAAGGGAGAAAAGGGGGAAAAAAAGGAGAGATGAAGAAGGGAGAAGGAAGAAGGGAGAGAGGAAAAAGGGAGAGAGGAAGAAAGGTGAGATAAGGAAGAAAGGGAGATAGGAAGAAAGGGAGAGAGGAAGAAAGGGGATAGGAGGGAGAGAGGAGAAAGGGAGAGAGAAGAAAGGGAGAGATAGGAAGAAAAGGGAGAGTAGGAAGAAAGGAGAGAGGAGAAAGGAGATAGGAAGAAAGGGAGATAGGAAGAAAGGGAGATAGGAGAGGGAGAGAGGAAGAAAGGGAGATAGGAAGAAAGGGAGAGAGGAAGAAAGGAGATAGAAGAAAGGGAGAGAGGAAGAAAGGGTAGATAGGAAGAAAGGAGAAGGAAGAAGGGAGAGAGGAAGAAAGGAGATAGAAGAAAGGGAGATAGGAAGAAAGGGAGAAGAGGAATAGAAAGGGAGAATAGGAAGAAAGGGAGAGAGGAAAAAGGGAGAAGAAGAAAGGGAGATAGGAAGGGGAGAGGAGAAAGGGAGAGGAAGAAGGGAGAGCGTAGAGAGGCGAGACGCAGCGAACGCGCGAGCGAGGTCAGCAAGCTGCGCCGAGCTATCCGCAGTGTGCGCTCGTAGTCCCCGTCGCTCGTCCCTCTCTCGCTCCCGCCTTCCGTTTCCTGCTCCTGTCGTCGTGCCTCCCTTGCCCTCCTTCCCGTTCAGTCCGTCCTCCCTCTCGCTTCTCCTTTCGCACTTCCGCCTTCGCTCTCCGCCCTTCCGCGCCCCGTCCTTCCTTTCGCCGTCCTCCCTGTGTCTCACTTCCTCCCTGTTCCTCCTCGTCTCTCGCCTCCCTGTCTCACTGCCTCCCTTCTCACGTTCCTCCCTCTCCTCTGTCCACCCCTTTCTCCTTCCTCCCTTCTCTCTTCCTCCCTTCTCTTCCCCTTTCCTGCTCCCTTGCTCGTCTACCTCCCTTTCGCCGTTCTCCTCCTGCCTTTCTCCTGCCCCCTTCTCACTTCCTCCCTTTCTACTCTCCTTCTCCTTCCTCCTCTTCTTCCCCTCGCCTTTCTCTCTTCCCCCTTCTCCTTCCTCCCTTCTCCTCTCCCGTCTCTCTTCCTCCCTCGTCCTCTCTCCTCCCTTCTCTACTCCTCCCTTTCTCTCTTCCTCCCTTTCTCATGCCCCCTGTTCGCTCGCCCCCCTTCTCTCAGCTTCCCCCTTTCTTCCTCCTTTCGCCTTCCTCCTTTCTCCGGCCCCCTTTCTCTCTTCCCCCTTTCTCTGCTTCCTCCCTTGCTCTCTGCCTCCCCTTGCTCGATTCCTCCCTTTCTCTCTTCTCCCCTTCTCTCTTCCTCCCTTTCTCTCTTGCCCTCCCTTCTCTCGTTCCTCCCTTCCCTCTTCCCCCCTTTCTCCCCCTCTTCTCTGCCCTCCTTTCCTCCTCGCTCCCCCTTCTCTCTTCCTCCCTTCCTCCTCTTCCTCCCTTTCGCTCTCCCCCTCCTCTCTCTTCCTCCCTGTCTCTAGTCCTCCCGTTCGCTCGTCCCCCGTTCTCTCTTCCCCACTTGTCTCTCTTCCTCCCTGTCTCATGCTTCCTCCCCTTTCTGCTCTGTCCCCCTTCCTCTCCCCCTGTCTCTCTGCCCCCTTCTCTCTCTTGCCGCCCCCTGTCTTCCGCCCTCTCTCTCTTCCTCCCTCGTCTCTTCCCCCTTCTCTCTTCCTCCCTTTCTCTCTTCCGCCCTTTCCTCTTCCTCCCTTTCCTCTTCCTCCCTTCTGCCTCTCCCCCTTTTCCTCTCCTCCCCTGTCTCTCTTCCTCCCTTTCTCGTCTTCCTCCCTGTCTCTCTTCCTCCCTTTCTCTCTTCCTCCCTGTCTCTCTTCCTCCCTTGTCCTATTCCTCCCTTCTCTCTTCCTCCCCTTCTCTCTCCCCCGTTGCTCCGTGCCCCCTTCTCCTCTCCTCCCTTCTCTCTTCCTCCCTTCTCTCTTCCCCCTTCTCCTTCCTCCCTTCTCCGTCTTCCCCCTTCTCTCTTCCCCCTTGCCCTCCTTCCTCCCTTTCTCGCTCTTTCCCCCCTTCTCTCTTCCCCCCTTTCTCTCTGTCCCCCTTTCTCTCTTTCTCCCCTTCTCTCTCCTCCCTTTCTCTCGTCCCCCTTGTCCGCTTCCTCCCTTTCTCTCTTCCTCCCTTCTCTCTTCCTCCCTTTCTCGTTCCTCCCTCTCTCTTCCTCCCTTTGCCTCTCTGTCCTCCCTTTCTCTCTGTGCCCTCCCCTTTCTCTCTTCCTCCCTTCCCTTCCCCCTGTCTCTCTTCCCCCTTCCCGTCCTCCCTTGCCTCTTCCCCCCCCTTTTCTCTTCCTCCCTTTCGCTCTTCCTCCCCTTCCCTCCCTCCCTCTTCCTCCCCTTCCTCTCCCCTGTCCTCCCGTTCTCTCTTCCTCCCTTCTCGCTTCCCCCTCTTCTGCGCTTTCCCCTCTCCCTCCTCTCTTTCCTGCCCTTTCTCTCTTCCTCCCGTCCCTGTCTCCTCCCGTTCTCCTCCCTCCGCTCTGCCTCCCTTGCCGCGTTCCCCCTCCCCCCCTCCCCTTTTCGTTCCCCCCCTCTCCTCCCTCCGCCTCCTCCCTCCCGCCCCCTGTCGCCGCCCCCCCCCGCCTCCTTTCTCTTCCTCTCCCTCTTCTCCTTCCCCTTGCCCTCTTCCCCCCTTTCCTCCTTCCCCCCGTCCCCCCCCTTCCGTTCCCCCCTTTTTTTTTCCTCCCTTCTCCTCCCCCTTTTTCCCCCCCGTTTCCCCTTTTCCCCCCCCCCCCCCTTTTTTTTCCCCCCCCCTTTCCCCCCTTTTTTTCCCCCCCCCTTTTTTTTTTCCCCCTTTCCCCCCCCCTTGCTTTCCCCCTTCCCTTTCCCCCTTTTTTTTTCCCCTTTTTCCCCCCCTTTCCCGGGTTTTTCCCCCTTTCCCCTTCCCCCTTTCCCTTTCCCCCCCCCCCTTTTTCCCCCCCTTTTTCCCCCCCCCCCCTTTTTTTTTCCCCCCCTTTAAACCCTCCGCCCCCCCCCCCCCTGGGCTGGTTTTTACCCCCCCCCTTTCCCCCCCTTTTCCCCCCAAAATTTTTCCCCCCCCCCCCCAAAAACCCCCCCCCCCCCTTCCCCCCCCCCCCCCCCTTTCCCCCAAAACCCCCCCCCCACCGGGGGTTTTCCCCCCCCAAAAAAAAAAAACCCCCCCCCCCCCGGGGGCCCCCCCCCCCCCCCCCCCCGGGCCCCCCGGGGCCCCCCCCCCTTTTTTTTTTTTTTTTTTCCCTTCCCTTTCCCTTTTCCCCCCTTTTTTCCCCCCAAATCCCCCGGGGTTTTTTTTTCCCCCCCGGGTTGGGCCCGGTTCCCCCCCCCCCCCCTTTTTTTTTCCCCCCCCCCCCCCCCCCCCTTTTTTTTTTTCCCCCCCCCCCCTTTTCCCCCGGGGCCCCCCCTTTTTTTTTGGGGTTTTTTCCTTTTTTTCCCCCCCCCCCCCTTTTTTTTTTTCCCCCCCCTTTTTTTGGGGGGCCCCCCCCCCGGGGGGGCCCCCCCCCCCCCCTTTTCCCCCCCCGGGGGGGAAAAACCCCCAAAACCCCCGGAAAAAAAACCCCCCCCCCTTTTTTGGAAAAATTTTTTTTTTGGGGGGAAAAAAAAAAGGGGCCCCAAAAAATTTTTAAAAAAAAAGGGCTTAAAGGGGGAAAAAAAACTTTTTCCCCCCCCTTTTTTAAAAAAAAACCTTAAAAAACCGGGAAAAAAAAAAAAAAAAAATTTTTTAAAAACCCCCCAAAAAAATTTTTTTTTTTTTTTTTTTTTCCCCCCCCCCAATTTTTCCCTTTTTTTAAAAAAAAAAAGGGAACCTTTTTTCCCCCGGGGTTTTTCCCCCCTTTTTCCCAAAAAAAAAAATTTTAAAAAATAAATTTTTTTTTTTTTAAATTTTTTTTAAAGGGGGTTTTTCCCCCCGGGCAAGGGGGGGGAAAAAAATTGGGAAAAGGGGTTTTAATTTTTTTTTTTCCCCCAATTTTTTTTTTTCTTTAAAATTTTTTTTCCCCGGGAGGGGGGTTTTTTTAAAAATTTTTTTTTTTTTTTAAGGGGGGGTTTTTTTTGGGAAGGGGAAGGGTTTTTTCCCCCCCAAAAAAAAAAAATTTTTTAAAAAAAAAAAAAATTTTTTGGGGGGAAATTTTTTTTTTAAAAAAAAAAAACGAAACCCAAAAAAAAAAAATTTTGGGGGTTTTTTTTTAAAAAACCCCCCCCTTTTAAATTTTTTTTTTAAAATTTTTAAAATTAAATTTTTTTTAAAGGGGGGTTTTTTTTTTTTTTAAAATTTTTTGGGGGGGGCCCCCGGGGTTTTTTTTTGGGGAAAAAAAATTTTTTTTTTTTTTTTTTTTGGGGGGGTTTTTTTTGGGTTTTTGGGGGGGCCCCCTTTTTTTTTTTTAATTTTTTTTTTTTTTTTTGTTTTTTTGGGGTTTTTTTTTTTTTTAATTTTGTGTGGTTTTTCCCCCCTTGGGTAGTAATTTGGATTAAATGCTAGACCAAAAGTTATTTATTTACGAATAGTCAATAAAGTCAAGATAACACAAAGGTTCAGGGGTTAAGTGATTACGCATAAATGCTTCCCCCTCCTATACAATTGGATGTGAACGTTGGACCAGAAAATGTATTATATGAAGCATACACGTTTTATAGCAGGGTCGGAACATTATTTATTTCGCAATATATACAACTTCATAGTCAGATGAAATCAAAAAGTTTCACAAAGGTTAAGTGTTTACGCATGTTGTACTTCGAGTCACACATTGCCGCACACCGACTATTGAACCTGTGTGTGTGTGTATGTATAATATTAATATATAATATATATATATATATATAATATAATATATATATATATATATATATATATATCATATATTATGTGTGTGTGTGTGTGTGGTGTGCGCACGCGCACGTGTGTGTGTGCGCGTGTATGTGTATGTGTTCGTGTGTGTGTATGTGTGCTTGTGTTTGTGTGTGTGTGTGTGTGTGTGTGTGTGTGTGTGTGTGTGTGTGCGCCGTGTGTTTGTGTGTGTATGTGTGCGTGTACATGTAATGTGTGTATGTGTGTGTATGTGGTGTGTGTGTGTGTGTGTTTGTGTGTAAAATGTGTGTTTGCGTGTGTATGTGTGTGTGTATGTGTGTATGTGTGTGTGCGTGTGGCGTGTGCGTGTGCATGTGTGTGTGTGTGTGTGTGTGTGTGTGTTTAACTCACACGACTATACTTTTTACAGATGATTGTATTAATTTCTAAAATGCCTTTCCTTTCTTATGCATCCTCCCTGTCTCCCTATCACCTCATCCCTGTTTTCTCTCCATGTCTGTCTCTGTCTCTATCAGTACAATATTCTGTACAGATTCTGAAGTATTGTGGCTTGCCAAGTATAGTTTTAGTCATGAAATGCCAACTTCACTGGACACAAGACGTTGTCTTTATGAAAGAAAACAGCATCCCAAAGATGCTCCTGTACGAGGCAAAGATACCATGTTTCAGGGCACACCATTATGGCAATACACTTAAGGCTAACGTGTTGGGGTTGTTGAAGAAACCACCACCCCCCCCCCCCCTCTGAGGTTGCCGGGGGTCTTTCTTTATCAATATTTATCCCCACCTTTGGAAATTCTGTGCTAAAAATTTTCCTCTTTTCTGTCAGTCTCTTTTTTTCCCTGCCTTTTTCCCTTTTGTTTTTTTTTTGGATCATTTTTTCAAATTTTTTCTTCCTTGTGTTTCCTTCACCTGTACGTGTTCGAAAAAGGTCTTACCTACTGTCTCTTAGGTTTGTTTTTTGTGTACTTTGTATTAAGTGCATTTTTGACTTGGGGAAATTGGATATGCGGAAGCAGTTTTAGGTCTTTAGGCCCGTTTTTATATTTGTTTGTACTTTTCCTTAGTGTTGTTTTTATTTGTATGTATGTATGGTTTTTAAACCCCTTTGGTGTGAAAAATTTGGACGGAGTGTAAAACCCCAGGGACATAATTATCCTGAAATCATGTGCGCGAATGCTTTGATATGTGTACTTAAATTTAGTTTTCTCTCCTGTTGAAATATTACGTGTGTTGAAATGGTTATAGCCTGTTTAAGGCCTGATATGGTTTCTGATATGGGTTTTTAAAACAGAAAAAAACAAAAAAACAAAAAAGCAACCCCACCATCTGAGAAGACATTGCCCATAACAGAAAAAAACCAACAACGACTTTTAAAACCCCAGGGAAACAATCACACGTGAACAACGCAGAACAGAACCTGGAAGTGAACCCAAGGCGGCAGTGCTTCTTTCCATGCAAAGTCTGCAAAAACAAAACAAAAAAAAACAAAAAAAAAAACCAAAACAAAAAAAAACAAAACAAAAAAAAAACAAAACAAACGAAAACAAAACAAAAAAAAAACAAACAAAAACGAAACGAAAAAAAAACGAACAAAACAAAACAAAAAAAACAAAACCCAAAACGAAAACAAAACAAAACAAAACTTGTTCCTCCAGAATCGGTCTTGTATCCCCAATACAAACCCATACGAGGCGAGCAAGGAAAAGCGTGCCTACTCATCTTTGGGGTTTCGACAAGAGAGTCTGTTGTATGGGGAAGCTCTCTATTTGCCTATTTTCTGTCGGGCTGTCTCCCCGGTTTTTTTTGGTTTTTGTGTCGAAAACCCTGGTGTAAAAAAATGTCCTTTGGTTCTCGTTTTTTTATCACCTTTCTTCCTTGTCTGTCTGTTGAAAAATTTCTCTATTTCTGCCTTTTGTCTGTCTTCAGTTTTTGGGTTTTCTGTGTCGAAAACCTTTGGTGTATGAAAATTTTTTTTCCATTGTTCCCCGTCTTTTATCCCCTTTTTTTCCATGTCTTTTGGGAAAAGAATCCTATCGTCTGTCTCTATTTTTGGGTTTCTGTGTCAAAAACCTTTGGGTGTATGAAATGTCCGTCGTTCTCGTTGTTATCATCTCTCCTTGTCTTTTTGGGCTGTCTGCCGCTCTGTTGTATCACACACAATCCCGGTTTTCTGTTTTTTTTTGTTTTTTTTTTTTTTTTTGTTGCCTGTTTTTTCTGTCGGTCAGTCTGTTCCCCCCTCAGTTTAAAAATTTTCTATCTCTTTTTTCTGCCAGTGCTCCACAACCCCATGTTTGTGTTGTTTTTCTCTCCCTATCTGTCCCTTGGGGATTGCTGTCCTGTGTTTGTTTTTCATCTTTAAACTCGCTGTGTTTTTTCCCTTTTTTCTATTGTTGTTGTCGTTGATGTTGTCGCTGATGATGTTATTCTGTGTTTTTTCCGCGTAACGTTGTTGGCAGATTCTGCTGCTGGTGTTGGCTTTGTTTGCTTTTGGGCTGTGTTTTTTCCTTTTATTTTATTGTTTTTGGTTTTCATTGTTCTTGTTGTTGCTGCTGGTGGTTTATTGTGGTTAGTTTTTTAGGACGGCAAATTTTACTTTTTTGATAACTCGGATGTCCATGTGTTTTGGGCTACCCGCTCTCCCGCCCCTTACGCATGCAAAACCCTCACATGGCTTAGCACTGACAACAACACGCACGCATGCCCCGTTGCCCCGCGAGCACACACACGAACACACCCTACACCACGCATAAAACACAAGACCCCACATACACACACACACTTTCACAGCAGCACACCACAGACACGCCCCACAGACACAGGGCACACAGACCAGACACACAGACACACACAGACAACACCAAGGGCACACACACCAAAAGGGAAAAAAACAGACACACACAGACAGACAGACGACACACACCACAACCACACACTTTTTAAAAACACCCACACAGTTTGTATGGGACTCGGGATCATATTTCTCTTTATGTATTCGGGTTTAATAAAGAGATTGTGTTTTTTTCTTCAAATGAACCCCCCATATTCAAAACTGTGTCGGGAGGGAAAATTTTTGATGAAATAAAAAATATGTCGTCAAACAAAAGCGCAACAACAACAACACACATATGCACAAATTTCTTACACGCTCACATGCCCCCCACACACACACACCATACACACACCCCCACAAAACACACACACACACACAAAACCCCACCCACACACACACACACACACATACACCAACAAACACCACAAACACACACACACAACACCACAACAGGGTATATATATATTATATTTTAGTGCATATACATATTTTATTTTAATATTTAATATATATACTTTTTCATTTATTACAATTTACATACTCAAAAAACAAAATAAACACCCCCAAAATTAACCAAAACCCCCAACCAACCAATCAAAACATTTTAAATTAAAACCGGGCTAACCAACCAACTGCGAACAAACCCCCACTGCTTAAAAAAACTAACCCCCATGACAAGGGTTTAAACAGAAAATTTTCCCATTCAAAATACATTTGCCAACTTTCCTTTAGATGGCAATTTTACACATTAGCTTTGTCTGGTTTTAGTTCAAAATTCCTGGCACATTCCGGGCTGGAAAACCCCTTTTTATGAAGTAAACAACAGGTCAGCGACATTTAAATTTTTACCCCCACATACAGACCCAGCCAGGATAAGCTCCTTTTTGCCCCTTGCTTACCCTTTACAGACAACTTTAAAAACCCAGTGTTTGTTGCCATGTTCTTTCCAGATTAGAGACTATTTCAAATTTTTTTTTTGTGTATCGTGAAATTTTTGCAGTTTTTTTGTTTTTCAAAAAATTTTGCTTTGATTGATACAGAACCACGTTTTTTCGTTTACTTTGTGCCCCGTTATGCCTTTTGGCGTACAGGGGAGAAAAGAAGGTTTCTATTTCTGTCTGTTCTCGGCCAGCCTCTGTAAATTACCCGAAGTCTCTTTCAAGACTTAGAAGTCTCTCTCTAATGCTTTTGATGCCACGTGTTCTTGGTCTTCCTTGTGCGTTTTTCTTTGAGTCTAGTAACAGGCAGTCCGCGTAATGTTATCCTGCTCTCTTCAGATGTGTGCCCAAACCATCTCCATTATCTTTTCATGATGATAGCGCCCATAATTACTTGACTGCATTGGGCAAGTACTTGTTGGTCGGAAATGCTGTTGGTTAGATAATTCACACGATTCTGTGGAGTTTTTTTTTTTATGTGGAAGGTCGACATCTTGGTAAGATCAACTTTCTGCATTCTCCAAATTTCTAGGCCGTAGAGTAGGATGGAAAGAACACAGCACTGGTGCGGTCTTTGCGTAATGATGGTGCTATGCTAGCGGGGGGGGGGGGGGGGGGGGGGGGGGGGGGGGTTGTGAGGTCAATGAATGCCACATACAGAGGCATCCGCTGCACTCTGCACCTCTCCTGGGTTTGGCGAAGGGAAAAGACCATGTCTACTGTGGATCTCTCTGCTCGAAAACCACACTGTGATTGCGGGTAGACGCGTTCAGCCAGTTTCTGCAGGCGGATTAGGAAGACCACGAGCGTAGACTTTGCCAACAATGCTGAGGAGCGAGATACCTCTGTACTTGTTGCAGTCGCTCCTTTCTAGATACTAGACGGATTTGCAGAGTGGCTGAAGACAAAGAGGGTGGAAGAGATGCTTGAGGCAACAAGAGATAGACACAGATGGAAGTCCATGACCGCCAACGCCATGCGGCAAGGAACCTGATGATGATGATGAATATAGCAATCACGCAGTGCTCAATCCAAAATGGAAGCCCAAAGCGCTATATCCCCTTCACATCATCATAGCATGCGAAAAACAGTCCCGAATTCAGCAGCCGTTGATACCCTGTTTGTCATGATGACTTGAGTCGTAGTGACTGGAGGTATATTGAAGAGCTGGAATGAGCATCGTGGGGGTTAGTGACTCAGGATGGGGTAGAACATGGAAGGTGCTGATTGCGGGTTTTTGGGTGGGAATTATAGACGAGCATGGTTGTTTAGAAAGATTCTTGCCCACGTGATAATACGCCAGGGTTGTTTCCGTAATAAAATTGCATGCTGACGTCGCATACTGACGCTTGTGTTATACAACGTCAGTTGTACCTACGTACCGAACTATACCTCAACATGACTGCTAAATTTCACTGAATTTGGCCAGGCTAGAATACATACTAGATCATTAATAGGGAAATTTAATAGTATGATGACCCAT
Source organism: Monoplex corrugatus (assembly GCA_030674185.1). Taxonomy (NCBI): domain Eukaryota; kingdom Metazoa; phylum Mollusca; class Gastropoda; order Littorinimorpha; family Ranellidae; genus Monoplex; species Monoplex corrugatus. Next base: position 12,977 of record JAPXFY010005698.1, read on the forward strand.
CAAGATCAGCGGAAACGGACCAAGCAGTCTTCTTTGAATTCCTCAGGGCTTTGTTTGGCTTAGCAATCTACCCTGTATGTTTTTAAACGCAAAATCTACACACTGTGAGCACCCCCCCCCCCCCAACCTGGGGATCCTGGGGGCTCTTTCACTGTAAATAGTATCCCCACCTATCAGAAATTCTGTGCTAGAAAATGTCTCTTTTATGTCACTCTCTTTGTTCTGGCTTGTTCCGTTGCTTTCTGTCGTTTCTCCCTATCATTTTTCTGCCATGCTGGTCCATTCACCTGTGTGGTGTTCGATCAAGTCTTGCGTACTTTCTCTTAGGATTGATAATTAGGTACATGCATTAAGTGCATTTTTAGCTCTAGGGAACTGAGATGTGCAGAAGGAATTTTAGGTGATTTAAGCCCATATATGTTTTGGTGTCCTTAGTTACGTTTTAAATTTGTATTTGGTTTGTTTCTTTTTGAATCCCCTGTGTGATAAATTGGACGCAGTGGTCAACGCCCGGGGGCATCTCCTAAGATTATGTGCACAAATGCATTGATGTGTGTACTTAATGCCCCCCCCCCCTCTTTTTATTTTTCCTGTTGAGGTAATGTGTATGTTATGAAATGGTTATAGCCCTGATATACTCTACGCAGTCGGCTGGGTTTTCAAAACAATAACAATGACAATTACAATAGCATACTGTAAGCGCACAGACTCACATTCAGACTCAGACACAGACTTACTTTATAGTCGTAGAAACCACCAAAGAAGTGATGGACTGTATAAATGATGTCCGGTCCACACATTTCGTCTTCTCCCTAGCACATGTAAGAGAGATAAAAGATCTCTCTTCAAAGGAACCGATCACCTTGCTGATGTCTCCTCTTTTTCACTGGTGCGTTCTTCTAAACATATTCAAGAGCACGCTACACTAGTTGGGGAGACAGTCTTTGATGCAATTCTTGTACCGCTAGATGTAGTTCTTGTGTACCACTAGAATTAGTCGTTACACTGCGGCATGTGGATCTTTGATTTCCCTTGGCTCTTTGAGGTGACAGTGAAGGGGACTTAGCAAGGCAGTTGCACGTGAAAATTACTTACCGTGCAGTGCTGTCTCAATAGCTTTAAGTGCTCGTTGAACTGAAGTCGTTAAGTAGCGTTCGTTTGATGCTTTACACACACTATTAAAGGCAACATGAGTTGCTGTTTGCCTGATTGTTCTTCTACTTTTTTTTTTTCTGTTTTTTTTATATCATCATCGCATTCACCTTTGTTGCTCACCTTTTTTTTTACGCCCATTTCTTACGCCACTTTAATGGCCACAGAAGCTGAGCAGCATTTTTGTTTACAACCTATGATGATGATGCGATGGGATGAAATCATATGCATGGACTTCCATCTAAGATTGA
>JAPXFY010005699.1:2500-14376 GCA_030674185.1 Monoplex corrugatus
ACATACATACATACATTCATACATACATACATACATACATACATACATACATACATACATACATACATACATACATACATACATACATTCATACATACATACATACATACATACATACATTCATTCATACATACATACATACATACATACATACACACATACATACATACATACATACATTCATACATTCATACATTCATACATATATATGAGACACGGTATACACGTACACAACGATGATTCTGTATTCTTGTATTATACAATTCATTTTCCTTCACGATCGTCGGGTGAGGAGATATCATACTCGACTTGGCAGCAAGGCTACATCGATGTCTGGCACTTTTCTCTCTCTCTGGCCCAGGGGCTGCAGACAGGGCAGCCAATTCCATCCAGTCTTGGAGGTTGCATAATTGTCTGTCGTTTGATATAAGCATGGACGAAAGCACCTATAGAACCCGTAGGTAAGGTTATTGTTATTGTTATTTGTGTTTATAAAGCTCGGCCGACTGTGCAGAGCCATAGGTAAGGTAAAAATCTCAAACTATAATCAAAGCTTACCAGTTCAAATACAAACCAGAAAAATACTCGCGCGCGCGCGCACGCACACATACATACACACACACGCACACACACACACACACACACACACACACAGACACACACACACCACACACACACACACACACACACACACACACACACACACACACACACACACACACACACACACACACACACATACTAGAATCAGAACTCTGCATCTGACATAACAAACAAGGAACCAGAAAAAAAAAACATATACAGAATAAAAACGCGTATTTAATACAACAAGACAAGACAGCCGCACATTTTCGGCAAACTTATCTTTGTCAAGCGTAAGATCAAAAACAAACAAATGAACAAACACCAGCCTAAGACCACAAACAAACAAACAAACAAACAAACAAACAAACAAACAAACAAACACCAGATACAAAAATAAGGAGAGAAAGACTGAAACTTCCCTGTTGCTCTGTCCAGTGTGAGAAAAGTTTATTCCTTTTCTCACACTAGAGAGAGCAGCAGGGAAGTTTCAGTCTTTTTCTCCTTATTTTTGTATATGGTGTGTGTGTGTTTGTGATCTTACGCTTGACAAAGGCCAGTTGGGCAAAAATTTGCGCCTGTCTTGTCTGGTTGTATTAATACGCGTTCTTTTTTTTTTTTATCTACTTTTGTTCCTGTTTCCTTGAACGTGGGCAGTCACACTTGTTTTGGATTTGATATTACAACACAAGACAGGCGCAACATTTCTGCCAACGGGACTTTTGATAAGCCTATGCATATGAGAACAAATATTAAATGCACAACACAGCATTATATTTCGTGGATATTCTTGTATATGCCATTTTCAACGAACTGTTCCGATAGGGCTGAGTATACCGATAGGGCTGAGTATACCGATAGGGCTGAGAATACCGATAGGGCTGAGTATACCGATAGGGCTGATTATACCGATAGGGCTGAGTATACCGATAGGGCTGATTATACCGATAGGGCTGATTATACCGATAGGGCTGAGTATACTGATAGGGCTGATTATACCGATAGGGCTGATTATACCGATAGGGCTGATTATACCGATAGGGCTGAGTATACCGATAGGGCTGATTATACCGATAGGGCTGAGTATACCGATAGGGCTGAGTATACCGATAGGGCTGATTATACCGAAGGGCTGATTATACCGATAGGGCTGAGTATACCGATAGTGCTGAGTATACCGATAGGGCTGAGTATACCGATAGGGCTGAGTATACCGATAGGGCTGATTATACCGATAGGGCTGATTATACCGATAGGGCCGATAGGGCTGAGTATACCGATAGGGCTGATTATACCAATACCGATAGGGCCGATAGGGCTGATTATACCGATAGGGCTGAGTATACCGATAGGGCTGATTATACCGATAGGGCTGAGTATACCGATAGGGCTGAGTATACCGATAGGGCTGATTATACCGATAGGGCTGAGTATACCGATAGGGCTGAGTATACCGATAGGGCTGGGTATACCGATAGGCTGATTATACCGATAGGGCTGAGTATACCGATAGGGCTGATTATACCGATAGGGCTGAGTATACCGATAGGGCTGAGTATACCGATAGGGCTGATTATACCGATAGGGCTGATTATACCGATAGGGCTGAGTATACCGATAGGGCGTTTAGTTAACAGACACTGTATGCTAACCCCCCCTACTGACGACAGCAAGCTTACAAGCCAAGTCTTTCTCTTGAGCTGCCATTCAGAAACAGCCCTCCATTCATCATCATCATCATCAGGTGCCCTGCCGCATGGCGTTGGCGACCGTGGACTTCCAACCATCTCTATCTCTCGTTGCCCCCTGCATCTCCCCCACCCTCCTCATCCCCAACCACTCTGCAAGTCCGTCCAGCATTCTCTCCCTGGGTCTACCTGGTGCTCGCTTTCCCTCCAGCTTCCCCGTTGTGACCAAGTGTTCCAAATCCCCCTTCCTCATAAAATGGCCTATAAATGTTGCCTGTCTTTTCCTAATCTTCCTTATGAGTGATCTACTTGTGTCTGCCTCCAACAAGACTGTCTCGTTTGTTTTCTTTGCTGTCCATGGAACTCTCAACATTCTTCTGAGAAACCACACCTCGGCTGCCTCGATCCTGCTCTGGCTTTGCTTGCTGACTGTCCACCATTATGAATGTTTTATCACAATACTAAAAAGGCCTTCTGTAACCATCAGCGTCTGTTGGTAACATGCCCGGACAACGGACTGTTATAATAGGTCGTGTGTGTGTGCGTGTGCGTGTGCGTGTGTGTGTGTGTGTGTGCGTGTGTGTGTGTGTGTGTGTGTGTGTGTGTGTGTGCGTGCGTGTGCGTGTGTGTGTGTGTGTGTGTGTGGCGTGTGTGTGTGTGTGTGTGTGTGTGTGTGTGTGTGTGTGTGTGTGTGTGCGTGCGTGTGCGTGTGTGTGTGTGTGTGCGTGTGTGCTGTGTGTGTGTGTGTGGGTGGGGGTGGGGGGGTGCGTGTGTGTGTGCGCGCGTGCACGTATGATGGGGATTAGAAGTTATTGTGTATGTGTGCGAGACAGAGATGAAATGTGTGTGTGTGTGAGTGTTTGTGTTTAAGCGAGTTTGTGTTTGTGTGAGTGTGAGTGTGTGTGTGTGTGTGTGTGTGTGTGTGTGTGTGTGTGTGTGTGTGTGTGTGTGTGTGTGTGTGTGTGTCTCTCTAAGTGTGTAAGAGAGAGAGAGACGGAGACAGACAGGGACAGAGAGACAGAGTAAGTGTGTATGCGTGCATGCATATTAGGTGTGTGTGTGTATGTGTGAGTGTGTACGTGTACGTGTGTGCGCGTGCACATATACGCGCGCGCGCGCGTGTGTGTGCGTGCGCGCACACGTGTGTGTGTGTGTGTGTGTGTGTGTATGTGTGTGTGTATGTGTGTGTTTACACGCGCACGCACATCTGTGTGTGTGTGTGTGTCCGTATGCACCCGCACAGGCTTACGAACAAGTCGTCCACACAAGAGCTCAAAACAATCCTGAAACGTTCTATGCACGTGCGGGGCGTGCGTGCATAAGCACGTGCAGGCCAGCCAGCGGCCGTCAACAAACCAGCAGTCCCTATTACCATCAGTGCTGTTACCATTCTGGAAACGGTACCCTGCGACCGAAGAGACAAAACCACCCATCCACATCAAAGCATTTCACACCCCACCGAGTATCAATGGGTACCTCTATCGATTCTTCTCCGCAGTCCTTCTTTTCACCTCTCTTTTTTTCACTGACACTCTCACAGTCACACACACACACACACACACACAAAGAGTCACAAGGCACTATCTAAATTTGACAATCCTGCTGACTGTATCGTTTTTCATTGTGGTGTTCACGAACTAAATAACAAAGACATCGCAGCAACTACTCAACATCTCGCTTCATGCATAAAACATGCAGCACAAACATACCCAACATCAAAGATAGTTATCAGCAAGATCGCCCCTGTCCGACATGCACATACGGAGGTTCAGCGGAATTTGTTCAACGCTTTCTTGTCCGCTGAGCTTGTTGACATAAAAAACATTTCTTTTGTTTCACATGAAAACCTCCGTACTAACCAGCACTTTCTATACGACAACATACACCCCACTGCCAGAGGAAGCAGCGTGATAGCGGGAACCTTGGACGACACGTTCGAGATTTGTTTTGGGAGACCCCTAGGAGAACAACACGATCACGTTCTTCACGGCTACACTCCTCCAGATTCCCCCTAGGACGGTTCCACCATTTTGCTAACTGCGAACCGTGGTGGCTGCCATATGATATGTTTTAGTAGATCTACAGTTATCAACGATTCCTGTCACAGGACTTTTTCCACATCATCTCTGACAATTCGTCAGACTATAAGGACTCAGTCAGACTATAATCTCCGTACATTTGACGGCGTGTATACCATTGTTTCATTTATTTGTAATTTGTTTCTGTTCTTAATCACCACTTATCTCTATTAGAAGGACTTTTCCCCATAGTTTTACTTACATTTTTGTTCTACCTTTCAATAGTAGCCTAAGTAATTAATGGTTTCTTTCTCTGGCCATTTTTATCGTACATAGAAAACCAAAGTCTTCGTGATTATCAAACAGATAACCAATAATTTAACATAAGAGACTAGCCAACAATGAAATTGCGCCAACAATCACAAATCAAATTTTTGCAGTGGAATTGTAGATCTATTTCCACCAATTCCGCATACCTGGAACATTTTCTCTCATCAAATCAGTGTGAAGTTTTAATTTTGCAGTCGCTTAATGTTATCCCAACCAAACTTCCCAATTTCCAAAATTATTATTATCCTCCGATATATGACTTGGGAAATCCTGGGAAGAAGGTAGCCACTGCGATATATATACTTAAAGAGTTACAGTATCACATATTTAATTCCCCAGTTTTTACATCAACTGAAGACTTACACGCTTGTGCGGCCACAGTACAATTCAGTAATTCTTTCATCCTGAACGTTTTGTCAGTTTACCTGCCAGCAGGTCCAAATGACCACAACACAGAATGGCTGCATACGATTCCGGATCTGCAGCACGGTAGATGGCTAATAGGTGGAGACTTTAATTCCCACTCCCCGTTTTGGGAAAAAGATTGTTGTACTGTTACAAGCAATCGTTTAGTAGAAAATATAGTTGACAGTGCGCTTTACCTTTTGAATGATGGGAGTGTCACTAGAATTCCTGATGTTTCCAAACACCGGGCAACAGCCATCGATCTGTCACTAATATCACCAGAATTAGTACCATGCTGTACCTGGGACACTCACAAAGATACTTTGGGAAGTGATCACTTACCTATCATTATAACAATAACTTATGACAACATCAGGATGAAAGACAGCACTCCTGACATCATACCAAAATATAATTACGTGCGCGCTGATTGGTCCTTGTTTCGGACTGCTCTTGCTAATCAAGAATATAAGCATTATGAAAGTGAAAATGTAGACGTTATGTTTTCTAAGTTCCAGGAGTCAGTTCTAGCTGCTGCGGACCTCTCCATCCCGAAACTCAAAACTTATAAGTCCAATAATCGTTTGGGTAATGTTTGGTGGACAGAGGAATGTGAGAAAGCAGTTCAGTATAAAAAAGATAAATTCAAAATCTACATCAAAAGCAGAAAACCCGACGATCACATGGAAATGAAAAAAGCTAACATCCAGTGTAATAAAATCATTGCTGAAGCAAAGAAAGATTATTGGGCATCATACTGCACCAAAGAAATTTCTGATTTTAAGGATTTCCATAAAGTCTGGACAAAAATGAATCAAATGAAAAACGGGGCCAAGTTACCCACGTGTCCAATAATGATTGATACATGTAACAAATTTCCTTCTGACATGGACAAAGCTGAAACTTTTGTAGAACTCTTTGCTGAAAATAGTAAAGTAGACGGGTTGTCTCCTAACAGCAAACACTACAGAGAAACGGCAGCTAACAACCCTATCTTCATAGATCCATTATCTCAGAATGATCGCTGGTTTAATTCTCCGATCACCTTAGAAGAGCTAAAAAACACTATCTTGTCTCTACACAACAAAAGGAGTTCGGTAGGTGTCGATGCAGTTTCAAATGAAATGATTAAGCATCTTTCAGAAAATTATATTATTTTCTTACATAAAATTTTTCAGAAGTGCTGGGTGAGTGGAACTGTACCACAGGTATGGCAAAAGTCTGTTGTTATACCCATATTAAAAGCAGGAAAGCCTAAAAACAATAAAAACAGTTACAGACCTATTGCTTTGACGTCCCATACGAGCAAACTAATGGAAAGATTGATCCTAAACAGACTTATACATTACTGTGATAGAAATAACGTTATTCCGGTAAACCAGGCAGGTTTCAGAAAAGGGAGATCCACAGTTGAGCACCTGGTTAAACTTACAACTCAGATAAAACAACAATTTGCCCGTAGAAAAAGTCTTTTAGCAACATTTTTTGATGTGAAAAAAGCTTATGATCAAGTTTGGCATAAACGTTTATTGTACAAGTTGAAATCTATTGGTCTATCTGGCAATATGTATAATTATATTAAGTCCTATCTAGCCAATAGAACAATCCAAGCAAGAGTGGGAACAAGTTATTCTTCTTCACGATCTCTTGACATGGGAATTCCTCAAGGTTCAGTGATAGCACCTATTTTATTTAATATCCTTATATATGATCTTCCTAAAGTACTCTCAAATCGTGCTGTTTTGGTACAGTACGCTGATGATATATGCATTTGGATGAATATTACTTTAAAAAAGACAACTCCCCAGAGAGCGCAGAATTACATCAGGAAGTTGTATCAATCTGATCTAGATAGTCTTGGAAACTACATGTTAGAAAATGGTTTGACGTTGTCAGCAGAAAAAACTAACATGATGCTCTTTAATCCTGGTGGTACTTTAAATAACTTGCCTACTTTCAGGCTGCATGGTGAAGCGATCCATTACAAACAGGTTGTAAAATTTCTGGGAGTCTTTATAACATCGAAATTAAACTGGAATGCCCATTTTGATTATATTTTAACAAAAGCAAGAAAAGCCTTAAATTTTTTAAAGATAATAAGTAGATTACCCTGGGGAATGGATACAAACATACTTCTCCATCTATCAACAGCACTTGTAAGATCTAAATTATCTTATGCACAAGAAGTGTTCTTCAGTGCACCAAAATATTTACTAAAGAAGATTCAAAGCTTAGACTGCAAAAGTCTTAAAATTGCACTAGGTGTACCAGCCCATGCTTCAAATCTGGAAACTTACAAAGTTGCTGGAATTCTGTCTCTGAACAGCTATCGTGAGCTAGCGACAGCAAAGTTTGCAATCAGAACTACTTCACAAACGGACAATTTTGTGAGCAAGGAAATTAAACTAAGGTCTGATGTTGACTTTCCAAAACGAGCAAGCAACATTTCATCACAAATGACTGTTGCAACTTACGTATCTGACTTCGTCAAACAGTCTAACATAAGTTTGGATGAAATAGCTGAGACACCATCCACAACGCCTATCCCTACATGGGAAATGCTTAAAGCCACTTTTGATATTGATTATACAGATGCTAAGAAATATGAAAACATTAACATTTCGATATGCACAGCAAGAGAACACGTCGATGAAAAATACCGTACCCACCTCCATATTTTTACCGATGGGTCAGTCTTAGAAAATAAATCTGCTGGAGCAGCGTATTATGTTCCAAATTTTAAAATACAAAAGTCATTTTTCCTTGGGCCAAATATATCTATATTTACAGCGGAATTAGTCGCTATTACACAAGCGTTGCATTATTTAGTAGACCTTAAACCTGTCTTTTTTAAAGTGGTTCTCTTTGTTGATTCAAAATCTGTATTATATGCCTTACAGTCTTTTAATACAGACACAAGACCTGACTTAATTACTGAGGCAAATCGTCTTATACATCGTTTAAGGACAAAAGGTATAGATATCAGTTTATGCTGGGTGCCTTCTCACGTTGGTCTTCATGGCAACGAAGTAGTAGACAGAGCAGCTAAACAAGGTGCACACAACACTGATAATACTATAGAATTACGTATTAAAACTTCCGTAAAAGAAGCTTGCAACTTGCTAGAATCAGCTTCATGGATTCGATTTCATGAACATTTCAATGAAAAGTTTGTGACACAACAAATGATAAAACTTTCATTACAAAATGTATGTAAAAAATTGCAGTATTCTTCCATATATCATTCGAGATCGATTGTTGCTGTTCATTTTCGTATTCAGCTAAACGCGTTGAAAACAAAATATTGTAAAAATATCAAGTGTATTTGCGGAGAACAATTCACACTGTTTCACAGTTTATTTTACTGCAAAATGCTACGTTCTTTTTTACCAAAAATATTTACACAAGAAAACTATTCTGAAACTCATTTTAAAGAAGTAATTTCTGATCAGTCTTTATCAGTTCAAATTTCAGAATCATTGGTTCACAGTCCTGTTAATGTATTGCTTTAAGTTTATGAAGTTAGTATGTTAGCGTTAAATTTTTCCTTCACATTGTTAATGTTAATTGTTAGTATTAAGATCTTGTTCCATTTTTCTATTTACCCATTTATTTATGTCTTTTACTATCCTCCATTCCCCCCCCCCCCCCCCCCCCCCCCCGTCTAATATCACTCATAGTGAACAGACGTTAAATTAAAGAACGAACAAAGAGTCACATACACAAAGATATATACAGAGAGTCACACACACACTCATACTCACGCACGCACACGCTCGCACGCATGCAGGCAGACACGCATACAGACACATACACATACACACACACACAAAGATATAGAGACACAACACACACGGATACAGACAGACACGCTGACACACACACACACACACACACACACACATAAAGACATACAGACACAGACAAGCATGCACACAGACACACACAGACACAAACACACACAGACATGCATACACGCACATCCACACACAGCCCACAAATACACACACGCACAGAGACGCACACAGACACACACAAGCATGCACACAAACATGCAGCCCACACACACACAGTTGCGCACACAAACACACAAACACGCACACACACGCACACTACACACATACACACAAACACACGATTTTCTGAAACTCTTTTCATCATTCTTGACTGTTCCCTCCTGTACGATAAATTGAACGGAGTGGTCAACGCCAGCAGCAGTACACACACACACACACACACACACACACACACACACACACACACACACACAGACACACATACAAATACACACACACACACACACACACACACAGACACACATACAAATACACACACACACACACACAGACACACACAGACACACATACAAATACACACACACACACACACACACACACACAGACACACACAGACACACATACAAATACACACACACACACACACACACACATACAAATACACACACACACACACACACACACACACACACACACACACACACATACAAATACACACACACACACACACACACACACACATGCACATACGCACATACACACACACACAGACACACAGACACACAGACACACAGACGCATACACACACAGACACACATACAAACACACACACACAGATACACACACACACCAACACACACACACACACAACACACACACACACACACACACACACACACAAGCACATACGCACACGCGCACACACACACACACACTCTCTCTCTCAGTCTCTCCCTCCCCCCATTTCTCTCTCTCTCTCTCTCAATATATTATAACTAGATTTAGATTTAAAGAGTTTCTGAAATTCATACACATTATTTCTGTTAAAAGGAATATAACAGTCGTGATCTCATTAATTTTTTATCTTCAAGTACGTAAAGGAGGAAGAGAAAATAAAGTTCATTTCATATTTTTGTTGTCCGGCCGTACGCTAACTTAACCCTTCAACTCCCGCACCCTGTCCAACAATATCCTGTATTGTCAACCATGCCATCAAAGCAAAAAACTTAACCCTTTGACTTCCTCACCCTTCCCACCAGCTTCCTGCAGGAAGCTGGTGGGAAGGGCGAGGAAGTCAAAGGGTTAAGTTTTTTTGTTTTTTGCAGTTGTTGGATAAGGATGCAGGAGTCAAAGGGTTAAAGATTAACTGATACCCTCCCCACCCCACACCCCACCCCTGGAAAATGTTAAAATACCGTAAACAACCATCAGCATTTCGCTTTGTTCACTTAATTGTCGAATCTGCTCAGGAAAAGCTCATGTCAAATGGCTTGCCATTTATCTGTACAGAGCTTCTAAAAAAATATATATATATATAAAAAAAAACACACAAAAAAAAACCCGCAGTGTTTGTAATAGTTTCTTTTCGTTATGATTTATATAAATATATCATTCCGTTTGATCTTGAATAGAAACTATTCTATGCTTCTGCGATGTATGGTCAATCTACCCCCTTTTCACGCGGGATCATGGCCTTACTGAATAAATCATCGGAAGTCTGAATCTGTCTGTCTGTCTGTCTGTCTGTCTGTCTGTTTGTCTGTTTGTCTGCCCGCCTGCCTGCTTGCCTGCCTGCCTGCCTGCCTGCCTGCCTGTCTGTCTGTCTGTCTGTCTGCCTGCCCGCCTGCCTGCTTGCCTGTCTGCCTGTCTGTCTGTCTGTCTGTCTCACTGTTCACTCTCTCACTCGCTCACTCACTCACTCACTCTCTCACTCATTCACTCACTCACTCACTCACTCACTCACACTCTCACACTCTCACACTCACTCACTCTGTCTGTCTGTCTCTCTCTCTCTCTCACACTCTCTCTTTCCGTCTCTCTCTCTCTCTTTCTCTGTCCCTCTCCCACTCCCTCTTTCTCTCACTGTTCACTCTCTCACTTACTCATTCACTCTCTTACTCATCTTTCTCGCTCTCACTCACAATTTCTCTCTCACTCTCTCTCACTCTCTCACTCTCTCTCTCTCTCTCATTGTTCACTCTCTTACTCGCTCACTCACTCATTCACTCTCTCACTCTTTCTTTCTCTCTCTCACTCACAATTTCTCTCTCTCTCTATCATTGTTCACTCAATCACTCACTCTCTCACTCACTCTCTCTTTCTCCCTCTCACTCATTTTTACTCTCTCTCAGTCTTCCTCCCTCTGTCGGTCTGTCTGTCTGTCTGTCTGACTGTCATGTCTTGGTGTATTACATACGCGTTCTTATTCTTTTTACCCCCACCCCACACCCCAGGTCAACCTCTGAGCTGGCCTGCCAATACCTAAGCTCCCCCCCCACCCCCACCCCCCTCCGTGTGTATATTATGCTGGCTGACTATGAAATATGTACACGTGTAAAAAAAAAAAAAAAAAAGATCCTGTAAGTCATGTCAGTGGCTGGAACCATGAAAACACCCAGCACACAATCAACGGGAAATTTGAGGGAAAAAAAAGGCTTTTGCTAATACGTAGCTTCTGCCGGCTGGTGAACAAAGTGTAATTGTCGCTATTATTATTATTGTTGTTATCGTTATTATTATTATCATTATTACTATTATTATTATTATCATTGTCATTATTATTATTATTATTATTATCATTCTTTTCATTCTCGTCCTCTCTCTTTGTCCCTCTATCTCTGTCTTGTCTGTCTGTCTGTCTTGTCTGTTGTCTGTCTCTCCCTTTCTCACACTCGTAAGAACGTGCACGCGCGCGTGTACACACACAAACACACACACACACACACACACACACACACACACACACACTCACACACATCATACAAACACACACCACACACACAAGCACACATCACACACACACACACACACACACACACACACACACACACACACAA
>JAPXFY010005700.1:2500-5000 GCA_030674185.1 Monoplex corrugatus
CCACCACGCAGCTCAGCCTCATCAATTTTATGGATGCGTTATTGAGGTTATTGCTCAAATTGTCTTACCAACACCGCAGGTGTCTGTCTATCTCGGACCTGGTTGACGCCAGGATTATTATGATAGTATGTGTAGAGTATAGCTTTGCAGCACAGTCTCAATCTTAAATGGAACTTCATCGCATCATTATTATCATCCTCATTGCCATCATCATCAGATTGTCAAAAAATGCCAGATTATGTGGCCATCAACAACAAAAAAGCAAAAAGCAAAAACAACACAAAACAAAACAAACAGCGAAACAAAATGAAACAAAAGCCATACACAAAACAACAAAACAAACTAAAAAGCCTGACATAAATCCATCACAGTGTAATTAGCCATGTGATCTGTCTCCCATCTCCCACGATGGGCATTAGAGGCTGGATATGGTGTGTGATTGGTTGACTTGGCTCAGTTTTTACGTCGACACCAACCTCAGGTGATATGGCCGACAGGGATAACAATCCCAGGGAATTGGGGGAAGGGGGACTTGTCTAATCCTATACCGACACCACCAGAACAACAATGATGTTAAGATGGGAAGGCCAGTATTAATATAGCGCACCCCGAATTCAAATCCACAACAATTAGCATGTGGATCCGACGCTCAAACCAACTGAGCTACTGAGGACCGCTGTGGTGTGTGACTTTATGTGTGACTTTATAACTGACTGAGGTGTTGACTGTGACTTTATAACTGACTGAGGTGTTGACTGTGACTTTGTGTGTGATTTTATAACTGACTGAGGTGTTGACTGTGACTTTGTGTGTGACTTTATAACTGACTGAGGTGTTGACTGTGACTTTGTGTGTGACTTTATAACTGACTGAGGTGTTGACTATGACTTTGTGTGTGACTTTGTGTGTGACTTTATAACTGACTGAGGTGTTGACTGTGACTTTGTGTGTGACTTTATGTGTGACTTTATAACTGACTGAGGTGTTGACTGTGACTTTGTGTGTGACTTTATAACTGACTGAGGTGTTGACTGTGACTTTGTGTGTGACTTTATAACTGACTGAGGTGTTGATTGTGACTTTGTGTGTGACTTTATAACTGACTGAGGTGTTGATTGTGACTTTGTGTGTGACTTTATAACTGACTGATGTGTTGATTGTGACTTTGTGTGTGACTTTATAACTGACTGAGGTGTTGACTGTGACTTTGTGTGTGACTTTATAACTGACTGAGGTGTTGATTGTGACTTTGTGTGTGACTTTATAACTGACTGAGGTGTTGACTGTGACTTTGTGTGTGACTTTATAACTGACTGATGTGTTGATTGTGACTTTGTGTGTGACTTTATAACTGACTGAGGTGTTGACTGTAACTTTGTGTGTGACTTTATGTGTGACTTTATGTGTGACTTTATAACTGACTGATGTGTTGATTGTGACTTTGTGTGTGACTTTGTGTGTGACTTTGTGTGTGACTTTATAACTGACTGATGTGTTGATTGTGACTTTGTGTGTGACTTTGTGTGTGACTTTGTGTGTGACTTTGTGTGTGACTTTGTGTGTGACTTTATAACTGACTGAGGTGTTGACTGTGACTTTGTGTGTGACTTTATAACTGACTGAGATGTTGATTGTGACTTTGTGTGTGACTTTGTGTGTGACTTGATAACTGACTGAGGTGTTGACTGTGACTTTGTGTGTGACTTTATAACTGACTGAGATGTTGATTGTGACTTTGTGTGTGACTTTGTGTGTGACTTGATAACTGACTGAGATGTTGATTGTGACTTTGTGTGTGACTTTGTGTGTGACTTTGTGTGTGACTTTATAACTGACTGAGGTGTTGACTGTGACTTTGTGTGTGACTTTGTGTGTGACTTTGTGTGTGACTTTGTGTGTGACTTTATAACTGACTGAGATGTTGATTGTGACTTTGTGTGTGACTTTGTGTGTGACTTTGTGTGTGACTTTATAACTGACTGAGGTGTTGACTGTGACTTTGTGTGTGACTTTATAACTGACTGATGCGTTGACTGTGACTTTGTGTGTGACTTGATAACTGACTGATGCGTTGACTGTGACTTTGTGTGTGACTTTATAACTGACTGAGGTGTTGATTGTGACTTTGTGTGTGACTTTATAACTGACTGAGGTGTTGACTGTGACTTTGTGTGTGACTTTATAACTGACTGAGGTGTTGACTGTGACTTTGTGTGTGACTTTATAACTGACTGAGGTGTTGACTGTGACTTTGTGTGTGACTTTATAACTGACTGAGGTGTTGACTGTGACTTTGTGTGTGACTTTATAACTGACTGAGGTGTTGATTGTGACTTTGTGTGTAACTTGATAACTGACTGAGGTGTTGACTGTAACTTTGTGTGTGACTTTGTGTGTGACTTTGTGTGTGACTTTATAACTGACTGATGTGTTGATTGTGACTTTGTGTGTGACTTTGTGTGTGACTTTATAACTGACTGAGGTGTTGACTGTGATTTTG
>JAPXFY010005700.1:10000-12500 GCA_030674185.1 Monoplex corrugatus
TATGCACAACACCTGTCTGTGTTTTTATGTATAACACCGGTCTGTGTTATGGATCACACCTGTGTCTTGTGTTATGTACAACACCTGTCTATGTTATGTACAACACCTGTCTGTTGTGTTATGCACAACACCTGTCTGTGTTTTTTATGTATAACACCGGTCTGTGTTATGTACAACACCTGTCTGTTGTGTTATGTACAACACCTGTCTGTGTTTTTATGTATAACACCTGTCTGTGTTATGTACAACACCTGTCTGTTGTGTTATGTATTACACCTGTCTGTTGTGTTATGTACTACACCTGTCTGTTGTGTTGTGTACAACACCTGTCTGTTGTGTTATGTACAACACCTGTCTGTTGTGTTATGTACAACACCTGTCTGTTGTGTTATGTACTACACCTGTCTGTTGTGTTATGTACAACACCTGTCTGTTGTGTTATGTACAACACCTGTCTGTGTTATGTACAACACCTGTCTGTTGTGTTATGTATAACACCTGTCTGTGTTATGTACAACACCTGTCTGTGTTATGTACAACACCTGTCTGTTGTGTTATGTATAACACCTGTCTGTGTTATGTACAACACCTGTCTGTGTTATGTACAACACCTGTCTGTTTGTGTTATGTACAACACCTGTCTCTTGTGTTATGTACTACACCTGTCTGTTGTGTTATGTACAACACCTGTCTGTTGTGTTATGTACAACACCTGTCTGTTGTGTTATGTATAACACCTGTCTGTTGTGTTATGTACAACACCTGTCTGTTGTGTTATGTACAACACCTGTCTCTTGTGTTATGTACTACACCTGTCTGTTGTGTTATGTATAACACCTGTCTGCTGTGTTATGTACTACACCTGTCTATGTTGTGTTATGTACTACACCTGTCTGTTGTGTTATGTATAACATCTGTCTGTTGTGTTATGTACTACACCTGTCTGTTGTGTTATGTACAACACCTGTCTGTTGTGCTATGTACTACACCTGTCTGTTGTGTTATGTATAACACCTGTCTGTGTGTTATGTACTACACCTGTCTGTTGTGTTATGTATAACACCTGTCTGTTGTGTTATGTACAACACCTGTCTATGTTGTGTTATGTACTACACCTGTCTGTTGTGTTATGTACAACACCTGTCTGTTGTGTTATGTACTACACCTGTCTGTTGTGTTATGTACAACACCTGTCTGTTGTGTTATGTACAACACCTGTCTGTTGTGTTATGTATAACACCTGTCTGTTGTGTTATGTACAACACCTGTCTGTTGTGTTATGAACTACACCTGTCTGTTGTGTTATGTACAACACCTGTCTGTGTTTTTATGTATAACACCTGTCTGTGTTATGTACAACACCTGTCTGTGTTGTGTTATGTACAACACCTGTCTGTTGTGTTATGTACAACATCTGTTTGTGTTGTTATGTACAACACCTGTCTATGTTGTGTTATGTACAATACCTGTCTGTTGTGTTATGTACAACACCTGTTTGTGTTGTTATGTACAACACCTGTCTATGTTGTGTTATGTACAATACCTGTCTGTGTTATGTACAACAACTGTCTGTTGTGTTATGTACAACACCTGTCTATGTTGTGTTATGTACAACACCTGTCTGTGTTGTGTTATGTACAACACCTGTCTGTTGTGTTATGTACAACACCTGTTTGTGTTGTTATGTACAACACCTGTCTATGTTGTGTTATGTACAATACCTGTCTGTTGTGTTATGTACAACACCTGTTTGTGTTGTTATGTACAACACCTGTCTATGTTGTGTTATGTACAATACCTGTCTGTTGTGTTATGTACAACACCTGTTTGTGTTGTTATGTACAACACCTGTCTATGTTGTGTTATGTACAACATGTTATGTAGAACACCTGTCTATGTTGTGTTATGTACAACACCTGTTCTGGTTCTGTTGTTGTCTTCTTCTGGTTGCTGTGGGATGTGTTCTTCTTCAGTGCTGGACACCAGTCTGCTCAGCGATATTCTTACCACACTTTTGACAGAGATGTAGAGTTTCTGTTCTCATTTGCTTGTAGTCAGCCGACTATTAAAGCCCTATCAGGGCTAACACTACGTCAAAAACGACAACCAGGTTGTAATGGAGAGTAAGCTTTTTCCACTATATAGTTGATAGGTATGGAAGCCTATCCTTATGTGACATAATGGTATTCAGTCAACTGAAAGGAGACCTCAAAATGTTTTTCTTTCAAGCTTCAAAACAGTTTATTGCTCAAAGATTAGCGGCATGAGCTCCCAGTGGATCTGTCTTACAGCTGAACCTTGCTAGTTCTTTTTACATGGAATACAAGCACAAAATAGAAGAAGAAAAAAGTCAAAAATGTTTTTAAAAATTAACAAGGGAGGGGTGGAAACGCATCAATTCTAACGGCCTTATGAAAAAATAGATGCGCCATACCACACACAGTGTCACAGAAGATATACAATTTGATTTTAATGTTGTATTGATTTGTTTATATATCAA
>JAPXFY010005701.1:5000-7500 GCA_030674185.1 Monoplex corrugatus
CGTACCGTACCGTATCGTATCGTATCGTATTGTATCGTATCGTATCGTATCGTATTGTATTGTATTGTATTGTATTGTATCGTATCGTATTGTATCGTATTGTATTGTATTGTATCGTATCGTATCGTATTGTATTGTATCGTATTGTATCGTATTGTATCGTATCGTATCGTATTGTATTGTATTGTATCGAATTGTATTGTATTGTATCGTATTGTATCGTATCGTATTGTATCGTATCGTATCGTATCGTATCGTATTGTATCGTATTGTATCGTATTGTATCGTATTGTATCGTATTGTATCGTATTGTGTTGTATCGTATTGTATCGTATTGTATCGTATCGTATTGTATCGTATTGTATCGTATCGTATTGTATCGTATTGTATTGTATTGTATCGTATCGTATCGTATCGTATTGTATCGTATCGTATTGTGTTGTATCGTATTGTATCGTATTGTATCGCATCGTATCGTATCGTATTGTGTTGTATCGTATTGTATCGTATTGTATTGTATCGTATCGTATTGTGTTGTATCGTATTGTATCGTATTGTATCGTATCGTATCGTATCGTATTGTATTGTATTGTATCGTATCGTATCGTATCGTATTGTATTGTATCGTATCGTATTGTATTGTATTGTATCGTATTGTGTTGAATTGTGTTGTATTGTGTTGTGTTGTGTTGTATTGTATTGTATTGTGTTGTATTGTATTGTGTTGTATTGTGTTGTATTGTGTTGTATTGTATTGTGTTGCATTGCATTGCATTGTATTGTGTTGCATTGCATTGTATTGTATTGTGTTGCATTGAATTGTATTGTATTGTATTGTATTGTATTGTATGTAGTGTATTGTATGTGTATGTATGTATGTAGTGGATTGTAGTGTATGTATTGTATTGTATTGTATTGTTATTGTCATGTAGTGTAGTGTATTGTATTTGTGTAGTGTAGATGTATTGTAGTGTAGTGTATTGTAGTGTAGTGTAGCTGTATTGTATTGTAGTGTGTAGTGAATGTAGTGTATGTAGTGTAGTGTATTGTATTGTATTGTATTGTAGTGTAGTGTAGTGTATTGTAGTGTATGTTGTAGTGTATGTGGTATTGTAGTGATGTATTGTATTGTATTGTAGTGTATTGTATGTAGTGTATTGTTGTATTGTATTGTGTGTATGTAGTGTAGTGTATTGTAGTGTATTGTAGTGTGTGTATTGTAGTGTAGTGTAGTGTAGTGTATTGTAGTGTAGGTTATTGTAGTGTTGTATGAGTTTTAGTGTATTGTAGTGTATTGTATTGTAGTGTATGTAGTGTAGTGTAGTGTATTGTAGTGTAGTGTAGTGTAGTGTAGTGTATTGTAGTGTGTGTATTGTATTGTAGTGTAGTGTATTGTATTGTAGTGTAGTGTATTGTATTGTATTGTAGTGTAGTGTATTGTAGTGTGTGTATTGTATTGTAGTGTAGCTGTGTGTATGTATTGTATTGTAGTGGATTGTAGTGTAGTGTAGTGTATTGTAGTGTATTGTTGTATTGTAGTGTAGTGTATTGTATTGTATGTATGTAGTGTATTGTATTGTATGTATTGTATTGTATTGTATTGTAGTGTTTTGTATTGTATTGTATTGTAGTGTAGTGTAGTGTATTGTATTGTATTGTAGTGTAGTGTAGTGTATTGTACTGTAGTAGTAGTGTATGTGATTGTACTGTATTGTATTGTATTGTATTGTATTTGTAGTGTAGTGTATTGTATTGTAGTGTATTGTATTGTAGTTGTATGTAGTGTAGTTGTAGTGTATTGTAGTTTCTGTATTGTAGTTAGTGTAGTGTAGTGTCTATTGTAGTGTAGTGTATTGTACTGTATTGTAGTGTATTGTAGTGTAGTGTACTTTGTATTGTAGTGTATTTTAGTGTAGTGTAGTGTAGTTTGTATGTAGTGTGTGTTATGTATTGTATTAGTGTAGTGTATGTGTAGTGGTAGTGTATTGTATTGTAGTGTAGTGTATTGTATTGTAGTGTAGTGTATTGTAGTGTATTGTATTGTATTGCATTGTATTGTATTGTAGTGTATTGTATTGTATTGCATTGTATTGTAATGTAGTGTAGTGTAGTGTAGTGTACGAATCGTACCGCACCGTATTGTGTTGTATTGTATTTGTTTTCTTTTCTTTTTGTTTGGTCACAATAGATTTTACCATGTGAAATTCAGGCCGCTCTTCTGCAGGAAAGCGTGTCGCCGCAATGCAGTGCCACTTTTTCTTTGTGTGTATGTGTGTGAATGAGTGTAGACTTTTTCTGTTCGTCTATGAAAGAGAACTTTTTTTTTTCTTTACAGAATTTTGCCAGGGAAAACTCCTTTGTCGTCTTGGGATCTCTAACGTGTGCTGAGTACGTGCTACACACGGGATTTCGGTTTGTCGTCCCATTCGAAAGACTATCACCCAGACCATCACTTAAAGATCTCGTGGTGGGGTGAAGAAAAAAAAATCCCCGTCCCATC
>JAPXFY010005701.1:12500-14369 GCA_030674185.1 Monoplex corrugatus
CACTGGTCCCCACTTGACCCCAGTACACTCCTCTATTATCTCCCTTACGACGGCAGAATTGTGCGTTATCTTGGTCAGACTTGGTTGTTGTTTTTGTATGTTTGTTTGGTGTGTACATACATTTCCCCCTGAAGACGTGACAGATAAATCAAAGCAGAACAAGGACAAGGTTTGGTGTTTCTCGTTTTAGGGTCAGTAAAAGACAGTTAAAAACTGCAACATCGTCTATCACAGTGTACCATTCAGAAAAGAAAAAAACCACAACGTATCACAATTCTCTTCATCTCTCTGTCTGTCTGTTTCTGTCTGTCTCTGTGTCTGTCTCTGTGTCTGTCTCTGAGTTTCTGTCTGTCTCTGTCTGTCTGTCTCTGTGTCTGTCTCTATGTTTCTGTCTGTCTCTCTCTGTCTCTCTGTGTCTGTCTGTTTCTGTCTGTCTCTGTGTCTATCTCTATGTTTCCGTCTGTCTGTCTCTGTCTGTCTGTCTCTGTCTGTCTGTCTCTGTCTGTCTGTCTCTTTCTGTGTCTGTCTCTGTCTGTCTGTTTCTGTCTGTCTGTTTCTGTCTGTTTCTGTCTGTATCTGTGTCTGTCTCTGTGTCTGTCTGTTTCTGTCTGTCTGTCTCTGTCTGTCTGTTTCTGTCTGTCTCTATGTTTCTGTCTGTCTGTTTCTGTCTGTCTCTCTCTGTCTGTCTGTTTCTGTCTGTCTGTTTCTGTCTGTCTCTATGTTTCTGTCTGTCTGTCTCTGTGTCTGTCTCTATGTTTCTGTCTGTCTGTTTCTGTCTGTCTCTCTCTGTCTGTCTGTTTCTGTCTGTCTGTTTCTGTCTGTCTCTATGTTTCTGTCTGTCTGTCTCTGTGTCTGTCTCTATGTTTCCGTCTGTCTGTTTCTGTCTGTCTCTCTCTGTCTGTCTGTTTCTGTCTGTCTGTTTCTGTCTGTCTCTGTGTCTGTCTCTATGTTTCTGTCTGTCTCTCTCTGTCTGTCTGTTTCTGTCTGTCTGTTTCTGTCTGTCTCTGTGTCTGTCTCTATGTTTCTGTCTGTCTCTCTCTGTCTGTCTGTTTCTGTCTGTCTGTTTCTGTCTGTCTCTGTGTCTGTCTCTATGTTTCTGTCTGTCTGTTTCTGTCTGTCTCTCTCTGTCTGTCTGTTTCTGTCTGTCTGTTTCTGTCTGTCTCTATGTTTCTGTCTGTCTGTCTCTGTGTCTGTCTCTATGTTTCTGTCTGTCTGTTTCTGTCTGTCTCTCTCTGTCTGTCTGTTTCTGTCTGTCTGTTTCTGTGTCTGTCTCTATGTTTCTGTCTGTCTGTCTCTGTGTCTGTCTCTATGTTTCTGTCTGTCTGTTTCTGTCTGTCTGTTTCTGTCTGTCTCTATGTTTCTGTCTGTCTGTTTCTGTCTGTCTCTCTCTGTCTGTCTGTTTCTGTCTGTCTGTTTCTGTCTGTCTGTTTCTGTCTGTCTGTTTCTGTCTGTCTGTTTCTGTCTGTCTCTATGTTTCTGTCTGTCTGTTTCTGTCTGTCTGTTTCTGTCTGTCTCTATGTTTCTGTCTGTCTGTTTCTGTCTGTCTCTGTGTCTGTCTGTTTCTGTCTGTCTGTTTCTGTCTGTCTGTTTCTGTCTGTCTCTCTCTGTCTGTCTGTTTCTGTCTGTCTGTTTCTGTCTGTCTCTGTGTCTGTCTCTATGTTTCTGTCTGTCTGTCTCTATGTTTCTGTCTGTCTGTCTCTGTGTCTGTCTCTATGTTTCTGTCTGTCTCTGTGTCTGTCTGTTTCTGTCTGTCTGTCTCTGTCTGTCTCTCTCTGTCTGTCTGTTTCTGTCTGTCTCTGTGTCTGTCTCTATGTTTCTGTCTGTCTTTCTCTGTCTGTCTGTTTCTGTCTGTCTCTGTGTCTGTCTCTA
>JAPXFY010005702.1:0-12500 GCA_030674185.1 Monoplex corrugatus
CTCCTCCATGGGTGTATTCACGAAGAGCTATAAACTACGCACGTTAAAGACCACGCAGGTCAAGTCAGTGCCCGGTGGTTTTGTGGAAACATGAGAACACTCAACATGAATGCCCACCAAAGAAAAAAGGGAGTATGCAGACTGTGTAACAAGACACTGCATGCGCAGTGTGGGCAAAACATTGCGCGGGCAGGCGTGCCTCCGGGAATAATAGAAACATTAAACAACACCAACACACGCACGCACAAACACACACACACACACTACACACGCACATGGGAGAGAGAGAAAGAGAGAGAGAGAGAGACACACACAGAGAGACAAAGAGAGACAGAGAGACAAAGACAGAGAGACAGACAGACAGACCAATAGAGAGAGAGAGAGAGAGAGAGAGAGGAGAGAGAGAGAGAGCAAGAGAAAGAGAAAGGGTGACTCTCTCCCTCTCTCTCTCTCTCTCTTTTCTCTGTCTGTGTCTGTCTCTGTGTCTCTATGCCTATGTATGTATGTCTGTCTGTCTGTCTCTCTCCCTCCCTCCTCCCCTCTCACACACACACACACACACACACACACACACACACACACACACACACACACACACACACACAGAGCCACAAACCTTCTCTTCATCCTTCCCTTGCAAAGCCACAGTTGTCCAGCGTCATTCGCCACAAACAACAAACACGTTGTCTCACCAACCGAAGAGTTTCAATTCATTGTTTCAAGTATTGATTAAGTGACGCTGGTTCATAAATTACCGTCTGGCAACAAAATCATCTGCAGCTGCTACACTTCAAAAACATTTCTGGATTAAAACAAAAAAGTAGAAGAGATAAGAACGAAAGAAACAAAGATAGAAAGGAAAGAAGGAAAGAAAGAAAGGAAAGAAGGAAAGAAAGAACAAGAAAGAAAGAAAGAAAGAAAATAAAGAAAAGAAAAGAAAGACAAGAAAAAGAAGAGAAGAAAGAAAGAAAATAAAGAAAAGAAAAGAAAGAAAAGAAAAAGAAAGAAAAGAAAGAAAGAAAATAAAGAAAAGAAAAGAAAGAAAAGAAAAAGAAAGAAAGAAAGAAAGAAAATAAAGAAAAGAAAAGAAAGAAAAGAAAAAGAAAGAAAGAAAGAAAGAAAATAAAGAAAAGAAAAGAAAGAAAAAAAAACACAATAAAACATTAAGTATCGTTTCAACGCGCAGTCATTCAAAAGCGGAATCTTCTTTGCATGATACAAATTACAGCTGTGTTTTTTAATTATTAATGTGAGAGGAAAAGGCGAGCTCTTTCTTCTGTGCAACAGTATAATCACATAATTCAACGGGTTTAAAACGCAGAACAAAGGGAATCTGTCTGCTTAAAATTAAATTTATAGAATTAATGCGAGTTTGAAAAGCAAAATCAGTTGTGTTAAAACAACACACACACACACACACACACACACACCACACACACACACACACACACGCACGCACACAATCACGCACACACACACACAACACACCACACACACACACACACACACACACAACACAACACACGCACACAAGCACGCACACACACACAACACACACACACACACACCACACACACACACACACACACACACACACACACACACACACACACACCACACACACACACACACACACACACACACACACACACACACACACACACACACACCTGACATTTACCGCGCATTGTAAAGAAAAGTTCAGCGAGTACCACGATCTCGTTAAATTCGGGATTACGTAATAGTTCTCGTGTATTTATTTGTTTATTTGTTTATTCATTTATTTCTCGTTCATGCATTTATCGTTTACTTGTTTAATTTTGCGCTTTTTGGAGAGACGTAGCGACAGAGACAGATACACACAAGGACAAACTGAAAACTTCAAACATCAAAACACTTCAATACTGAAGGATAGTAGTTATCATATCCCATCAGGCCTGTCTTACAGCTAGTTCTTGTTACTATACACACAAAATTTAAGAGGGCAGACCTACCCAGATTTGGGTACCAAGATTGTGATGTTCAGTGTTTCAGTTCTAATTAACCAATCACCATGATATTTGGCAAGAAGATACCTCAGACAGTATTCTCTGGATTGAATATCTTTCTTGGGGTCTGTGAGTTATGAAAAGTTGACAAAAATTAATTAATTGATTAATTGCGATTTTTCGCGAGATTGTATACATCAGACATAATATGTTCAAAAGTTTTCATCCGATTTCCTTGATATTTAGCACACGTACAGCAGGGACATGTACCTATAGCCCGTAGTAAACGCTTGCAGTTCTGCTTGAAAGAAACATTCTTATCAAAAGTTGTATTATAATATTTTTTTATTGAAATTATTCTAAAAATTGGTGTGATGATTGTACAGAGAATAATGATAGTAGAGCTAAGATTTTACTACATGCCATACATACTATACAGAAGTGTTTGCTCACTAAATATCAAATTCCTAACATGAATATATGTGTAGTTATAAATGTCATAGTATGTACTATATTTATTTCATTTTCGCGAGAACGTTTTTAATTAATTAATTTTTGTCAACTTTTCATAACTCACAGACCCCAAGAAAGATATTCAACCCAAAGAAAGCTGTCTGAGGTATCTTCTTGCCAAATATCATGGTGATTGGTTAATTAGAACTGAAACACTGAACATCACAATCTTGGTACCCAAATCTGTGTAGGTCTGCCCCCTTAAGCAGATTAAAACAACAACAACAAAAAAACGACTATTGGGCCTATCTTACAGCTAGTCCATGTTATATACACAAAACAATTCAGCGGATTAAAAAACAAACAAACAAAAAACAGGTGAACAACAACATATACAATGCAAAAGAAGTTACGATAAATCGTAATCAAATATATAAACCTTAACACGTCGACTGGTCCAACGATTTTCTATTTTGATACCAAATATCGTAAGGTGGTCTTTGTTGATTGTATGCGTATGCCTGGTGCGTGAGTGCGATTTGATTTGAACTGTCAAGATTTGGCGCAGTATAACTACTATAATTGAATTGAATTGAACTTAGAGAGAAAGGCAGACACGTGTAAGGCAAACAAAGAAAAAGGGCGAAAAAGGAACAGTGCAGACAGTGATAGACAGACAGACAGACAGACAGACAGAAAGGGATGCAGATGATTTAGTCATTTAGGCCGCAGCACTTTACGAAGAGGTGTGAATTACAAAATATATCAAGTTTCAGCCATAACATGTTGGAAACCCATAAGCGTTACTCATCGATGCAAGCCAAAGAATTTTGGAACAATCACGTGAACTGGTCATAAAACGAAACTCCACAAAACTGCATCTCCATCTGTGACATCGACACCATCAACTGGGAGGGAAACATACTGCCTGCAACAGAGTAAGCTGGCGACAGCAACCGATCGCAGTGGTGTAGTGGTTACCGCAACGATCTATACACTGGAAGGTTGCGGGTTCGAATCCCCCCATCATCACCATCATCAGATGCTCTGCCGCATGGCGTTGGCGATCATGGACTTCCATCTGTCTCTATCTCTCGTTGCCCCTAGCATCTCTCCCCACCCCCCCCCCCCCCCCCCCCCCTCGTCCCCAGCCACTCTGCAAGTTCGTCCAGGATTTTCTCCCTGGGTCTACCCGGTGCTCTCTTTCCCTCCAGCTTTCCCGTTGTGACCAAGTGCTCTAAATCCCCCTTCCTCATAAAATGGCCTATAAATGTTGCTTGTCTTTTCCCAATCTTCCTTATGAGTGATCTACTTGTGTCTGCGTCCATCAAGACTGTCTCATTTGTTTTCTTTGCTGTCCGTGGAACTCTCAACATTGTTCTTAGAAACCACATCTCGGATGCCTCAATCTTGCTCTGGCTTTGCTTGTTGACTGTCCACGCCTCACATCCGTACAACAGTATCGGTTCTATATAACATTCAAGAACTCTCTTCCTGATGTTAATTGATAGGCATTTGTTGGTCAGAATGCCTGTCATCTTCCCGAATCCCCCTCATCAGTCCCTTCAAAAAATTCATTGTGGGACTTTTCGGCTCTAACCGGCTCCTTACCGGAGTTGGGCGCGCTACGGGACTCATTGGGAAGACTGGAACACACAGTCGAGTCTCATCCACTTCACGGATGCATCATTGAGGATGTTGATCAAATCTTCTGACAAAACCAGCACCGCAGGTGTCTGTATCTCTCGGGCCTGTTTAATGCCAGGATATGTTATGATAGTAAGCATAGAGCACAGCCCTGTCACAAAGTCTCAATCCTAGATGGAACTCCATAGTATCATGATTATCATCCTTATCGACATCATCATCATCGCATTGTAAAACCAATGCCGGCTTCTGAGGCTATTAAGGTGGCGTAGAAAATGGGACCAAAACAGTAAGAACAAAGGTAACATCCCTGAGAGCAATGCTCGTAAAAAAAAAAATGAAAATGAAAAAAAAAAAGAAAAAACGTTGGCGACAGCAATGCCCACAACACAATAACCTGACGACAGCAGTGCCCGCAACACAATAACCTGACGACAGCAGTGCCCACAACACAATAACCTGACGACAGCAATGCCCGCAACACAAAAACCTGACGACAGCAATGCCCACAACACAATAACCTGACGACAGCAATGCCCACAACACAATAACCTGGCAACAGCAATGCCCGCAACACAATAACCTGTCAGCAATGCCCTCAACACAATAACCTGGCAACAGCAATGCCCACAACACAATAACCTGTCAGCAATGCCCACAACACAATAACCTGTCAGCAATGCCCACAACACAATAACCTGTCAGCAATGCCCACAACACAATAACCTGGCAACAGCAATGCCCACAACACAATAACCTGTCAGCAATGCCCTCAACACAATAACCTGACGACATCAATGCCCACAACACAATAACCTGTCAGCAATGCCCTCAACACAATAACCTGTCAGCAATGCCCTCAACACAATAACCTGGCAACAGCAATGCCCACAACACAATAACCTGTCAGCAATGCCCACAACACAATAACCTGTCAGCAATGCTCACAATACAATAACCTGTCAGCAATGCCCTCAACACAATAACCTGGCAACAGCAATGCCCACAACACAATAACCTGTCAGCAATGCCCACAACACAATAACCTGTCAGCAATGCCCACAATACAATAACCTGTCAGCAATGCCCTCAACACAATAACCTGGCAACAGCAATGCCCACAACACAATAACCTGTCAGCAATGCCCTCAACACAATAACCTGTCAGCAATGCCCTCAACACAATAACCTGGCAACAGCAATGCCCACAACACAATAACCTGGCAACAGCAATGCCCACAACACAATAACCTGTCAGCAATGCCCTCAACACAATAACCTGGCAACAGCAATGCCCTCAACACAATAACCTGGCAACAGCAATGCCCACAACACAATAACCTGGCAACAGCAATGCCCTCAACACAATAACCTGGCAACAGCAATGCCCTCAACACAATAACCTGGCAACAGCAATGCCCTCAACACAATAACCTGGCAACAGCAATGCCCTCAACACAATAACCTGGCAACAGCAATGCCCACAACACAATAACCTGGCAACAGCAATGCCCTCAACACAATAACCTGGCAACAGCAATGCCCTCAACACAATAACCTGGCAACAGCAATGCCCACAACACAATAACCTGGCAACAGCAATGCCCACAATACAATAACCTGTCAGCAATGCCCTCAACACAATAACCTGGCAACAGCAATGCCCTCAACACAATAACCTGTCAGCAATGCCCACAACACAATAACCTGGCAACAGCAATGCCCTCAACACAATAACCTGTCAGCAATGCCCTCAACACAATAACCTGGCACCAGCAATGCCCACAACACAATAACTTGGCAACAGCAATGCCCACAACACAATAACCTGTCAGCAATGCCCACAACACAATAACCTGGCAACAGCAATGCCCTCAACACAATAACCTGTCAGCAATGCCCACAACACAATAACCTGTCAGCAATGCTCACAACACAATAACCTGGCAACAGCAATGCCCACAACACAATAACCTGTCAGCAATGCTCACAACACAATAACCTGTCAGCAATGCCCACAACACAATAACCTGTCAGCAATGCTCACAACACAATAACCTGTCAGCAATGCCCACAACACAATAACTTGGCAACAGCAATGCCCACAACACAATAACCTGTCAGCAATGCTCACAACACAATAACCTGTCAGCAATGCCCACAACACAATAACCTGGCAACAGCAATGCCCACAACACAATAACCTGTCAGCAATGCCCACAACACAATAACCTGGCAACAGCAATGCCCACAACACAATAACCTGTCAGCAATGCCCACAACACAATAACCTGTCAGCAATGCCCTCAACACAATAACCTGGCAACAGCAATGCCCACAACACAATAACCTGGCAACAGCAATGCCCACAACACAAGAACCTGTCAGCAATGCCCACAACACAATAACCTGTCAGCAATGCCCTCAACACAATAACCTGGCAACAGCAATGCCCACAACACAATAACCTGTCAGCAATGCCCACAACAAATAACCTGTCAGCAATGCCCTCAACACAATAACCTGTCAGCAATGCCCTCAACACAATAACCTGGCAACAGCAATGCCCACAACACAATAACCTGGCAACAGCAATGCCCTCAACACAATAACCTGTCAGCAATGCCCTCAACACAATAACCTGGCAACAGCAATGCCCACAACACAATAACCTGTCAGCAATGCCCTCAACACAATAACCTGGCAACAGCAATGCCCACAACACAATAACCTGTCAGCAATGCCCTCAACACAATAACCTGGCAACAGCAATGCCCACAACACAATAACCTGGCAACAGCAATGCCCTCAACACAATAACCTGACGACATCAATGCCCACAACACAATAACCTGACGACATCAATGCCCACAACACAATAACCTGTCAGCAATGCCCACAACACAATAACCTGTCAGCAATGCCCACAACACAATAACCTGTCAGCAATGCCCACAACACAATAACCTGACGACATCAATGCCCACAACACAATAACCTGTCAGCAATGCCCACAACACAATAACCTGTCAGCAATGCTCACAACACAATAACCTGACGACATCAATGCCCACAACACAATAACCTGACGACATCAATGCCCACAACACAATAACCTGACGACATCAATGCCCACAACACAATAACCTGACGACATCAATGCCCGCAACACAATAACCTGTCAGCAATGCCCTCAACACAATAACCTGGCAACAGCAATGCCCACAAACACAATAACCTGGCAACAGCAATGCCTGCAACACAATAACCTTACGACATCAATGCTAACAACACAATAACCTGACGACATCAATGCCCACAACACAATAACCTGACGACATCAATGCCCACAACACAATAATCTGACGACATCAATGCCCACAACACAATAACCTGGCCACAGCAATGCCTGCAATACAATAACCTGGTGACAGCAATGCCCGCAATACAATAACCTGGCCACAGCAATGCCCGCAACACAATAACCTGGTGACAGCAATGCCCGCAATACAATAACCTGGCCACAGCAATGCCCGCAATACAATAACCTGACAGCAATGCCAGCAACACAATAACCTGGTGACAGCAATGCCAGCAATACAATAACCTGACAGCAATGCGCGCAACACAATAACCTGACGACAGCAATGCCCGCAACACAATAACCTGGCGACAGCAATGCCCGCAACACAATAACCTGGTGACAGCAATGCCCGCAACACAATAATCTGACAGCAATGCCAGCAACACAATAACCTGGTGACAGCAATGCCCGCAATACAATAACCTGACAGCAATGCCAGCAACACAATAACCTGGTGACAGCAATGCCCGCAATACAATAACCTGACAGCAATGCCCGCAACACAATAACCTGGCCACAGCAATGCCCGCAACACAATAATCTGACGACAGCAATGCTCACAACACAATAACCTGGTGACAGCAATGCCCGCAACACAATAACCTGGCGACAGCAATGCCCGCAACACAATAACCTGGCGACAGCAATGCCTGCAACACAATAATCTGACGACAGCAATGCCCGCAACACAATAACCTGGCGACAGCAATGCCCGCAACACAATAACCTGACGATAGCAATGCCCGCAACACAATAACCTGACAGCAATGCCAGCAATACAATAAACTGACAGCAATGTCCGCAATACAAAAACCTGACAGCAATGCCCGCAATACAATAACCTGGCCACAGCAATGCCCGCAATACAATAACTGGCCACAGCAATGCCTGCAATACAATAACCTGACGACAGTAATGCCCGCAATACAATAACCTGTCCACAGCAATGCCCGCAATACAATAACCTGGCCACAGCAATGCCTGCAATACAATAACCTGGCCACAGCAATGCCCGCAATACAATAACCTGGCCACAGCAATGCCTGCAATACAATAACCTGGCCACAGCAATGCCTGCAGCACAATAACCTGGCCACAGCAATGCCCGCAATACAATAACCTGGCCACAGCAATGCCTGCAGCACAATAACCTGGCCACAGCAATGCCTGCAGCACATATAACCTGGCCACAGCAATGCCTGCAATACAATAACCTGGCCACAGCAATGCCCGCAATACAATAACCTGGCCACAGCAATGCCTGCAGCACAATAACGACAGCAATTTTTTATTCTATTTTTTTCTCTGATGAGGTACGGTGTATATTTTGAGACGGTTACAAACCTGATATGGCTTTGCGCAGTTGCCTAAGTTTTAAACAACAACAACAACAATACTACTACTACTACTACTACTACTACTACTACTACTACTACTACTACTACTACTACTACTAATAATAATAATAATAATAATAATAATAATAATATTAAAAATAATAATAATATAATAATAATAATAATAATAATAACAATGATAATGATAATAATAACAATAATGATAATAATAATAATAATAATAATAATAATAATAATAATAATAATAATAATAATAATAATAATAATGATAATAACAATGCTGATACTAATAACAATAACAACAACACTGTGTATAATGAAGGTGCAGCAGATAGCGACTTAAACGCTTTAACTGAATCGTAGTGACTGCTAGCGTCCAACCATACAGAAAACCAAAAAAAAATCCACACGAAAACAGAATGAGAACGAATATCAAATTCACAAAATAAGACAGGCGCTAGTCTGCGGGTGATTGGCCTTTGTCAAGTGTACTGAAAAGATAGCTATTGTTATTGTTATTGTTATTGTTATTGTTATTGTTATCGTTATTGCTATTGTTGTTTAACCCTTCGACACCCGCACCCTGTCCACCAGCATTTTGCATTGTCAACCATGCTAGTAAAAGCAAAAACTTACTTAACCCTTTGACTTCATCACCCTATCCACCAATTCCTGCAGGAATCTGGTGAATAGGGCGAGGGAGTCGAAGGGTTATTTTATTTATTTATTCATTTATTTTTTTGCAGCTGGTGGACAGGTTGCGGGAGTCATGGGCTTAAAGCCCAGCTGAATACGTGAAGCCATATCAAGGCTGTAGCCGCTTCAAAACATGACAACACTTGAAACAGGGGAGAAAATCGAAAATGAAATTAAGTACATATATCAATGCATTTGCGCACATGATCTAAGAAGATGCCCCCAACGTTGACCACTTCGTCCAATTTATCGCACATGGTATTAAAAAAAAACTGAATACAAATTTGAACACAAATAAGAACACTAAAACATATATAAAAAAAGGCTTAAGTTACGTAATATTTCTTCTGCACATCACATTTCCCAAGAGCCAAAAATGCACTTATGCATGCTCCCAGTTGTCAATCCTAAGAGAAAGTACATAAGACTTTATCGAGCACATACAGGTGAATGGACCAGCAAGACAGAAAATGATAAGGAAGAAATGACAGAAAGCAAAGGAGGAAGAAAGAAACAAAGAGAGTGAGAGAAAAGAAAAAAGAAACAACAACGAATGTCTAGCACAGAACGCCCCGATGGTGGGGATACTATGTATAGAGTCCCTAGCATCCCCATCGGGGGGGGGGGGGGGAGGGGGGGGGAGGGGGGCTGATTTGATTTCATGTACTAAGTTTCCTGATCCATGTATTCTTGACCTTGACGTTCATGCTCTGACTTCTAAACTTAACCATCTGCGAATCGCTGAGCCCAGATTTGATAAGGATTCTTTTTTTTTTTTTTTTTTCTAAACTTACTTTTTATTCATCTTTTGCTTCACAACAAACGGATATCAAAAATCCAAACAACACACACACACACACACACACACACACACACACACACACAACACACACACACCACACACACACACACACAACACACACACAACACACACACACATACATACACACACACACACACAACACACACACACACACACAACACACACACACACCACATACACACACACACACACACACACACACCGCTCTCCGGTCCATATGAAACAACCCTCATCTTTTTATTACTGGGGGGAAAAAAAAGAGGGGTGGGAGTGGGTCAAGACTGAACAAAAGTAGAGCAAACAACACACGAAAAAAAAAAAAAAAGAACAAACAAAAACACAAAACAAAAACAAAACAAAAAGCCGGCGAACAAAGCCCATGATGAAGTGATGGGGGACCTCTACAACCACGGGGGCCCCCACACCTGTGATTGGCAACTTCCGGTGTGCGCGGGAAAGGTGCGCGTTGCCAGCGATGGACATCTCGTGTCCTGCCACAGACGAGAATTTCCCGCGTTTCCGCTATCGACCCGAACCAACGATCGGTTCCCGAAACGGTCGGCTTCTCTCGGGGAGACACGCAATACGATGCCTGCTGCGCCAGAACACCTAGTCTTTCTCTCTTTTTTGTTTTCGTTTTTTTTTTTGGTTTTTTTTTTCTGGTTTGTTTGTCTTGTCTGCCTGTAAGTCTGCCTGTATGTCCATCCGTCTGTCTGTCCCTCCCTCTCTCCGTCTTTTTCACCGTGCCGAACAAGAATGGCTATTCTTGAAGAAAAAAAAAAAAAAAGAAGGAAGACAGGTTTCTAACATGCAAATCTGCATGCAGGTACATGCACACACGTGAGCGGGCATGCACGCCCAGGTACGCACGCACGCACGCGCGCACGCACACACACACACACACACACACACACACACACACACACACACACACACACACACACACACACACACACTCACGCATTCACACACTCACGCACGCAGGTCAGCTCAAGTTTCCTCTTAACACAGCAGATAGATTTCAACTGGTCTTGCCCAAATGATTGACGGTACTTTTTAAACGCGCCATATACCGAGGCACACGCACAGGCAGACACACGCAGGATGAAAAGGGGAAACTGAAACTGAAACTGAAAATGGTTTATTGCCATTGACATTTTTGTCCTTGTGGCAAGGAGCATAAAACAAAGTCATTAAATTTTACGGCGACGTTTTCGCGATGTAAAGATTTATTAATATAGTCATGGCTGACATTACATCCATTTGAATTAATTTTTTTCCTAATGATGAAGAAAAAATTGAAGGAAAAAAGTTGAACAAAAAGTTGAACAAAAAGTTGAAGAAACAGTTGACCACCCGACGTAATTAGTCATATAAGTAAGAGGAAGACCCAAATCCGGCAAATAAACATAAGAACAGTATAAAGTGATATCTTCACTGGAGATAAACTTAACATTAATTTAAAAAGTTGAACAAAAAGTTGAAGAAACAGTTAACCATCCGACGTAATTAGTCGTATAAGTAAGAGGAAGACCCAAATCCGGCAAATAAACATAAGAACAGTATAAACTGATATATTCACTGGAGATAAACTTACATTAATTTATTGCTGTGTTGTTTTCTTTCTCCGACTTTCCCAAGCAAGGGCGATAAATTTCGCGAGGGATTTTTGATATTTTTCATCTTCAGTCATGAGTATTCTGGTAATGACCGTTTGACTCGAAATGTCCTCATCAAAGATTATGTATTTTTGCCGTATACTTTCATTCGACTTGCAAACAAACAAAAAATGCATTTCATCTTCTACCTCTGCATCACACTTGGGACAAATAGAGTGTGCCGATGAATTTGAGTAAAACCATCTTGTTGTTGCATTTAGCCCTAGGGCTCTTAGTCTAAAAGGGGAGAGGGAGAGAGACAGAGGCAGAAACAGAGAGGCAGACAGACAGGTAGGCACACAGACAAACAAAGACAGAGACAAAGAGAAAGACAGGGAGACAGTTACGAACAATAAGGCAGAGAGAAGGGGTAAAAAAGGCAGACACAAAGATTGGCAGAGACAGAGAGGAAGGGGGAGAGGGAGGGAGATAGAAAGACAGACATAGAAAGAAAGACAGAAAGAAAGAGAGATAGAGATAGACAGACAGACAGACAGAAAAGAAAGAAGAAAG
>JAPXFY010000570.1:0-2500 GCA_030674185.1 Monoplex corrugatus
TGGCTTGTCTTGTATTAAATACGCGTTCTTTTTTCTTTTTCTTTTTCTTTTTGTTTGTGTGTGTGTGTTTTTTGTTTGTTTTTTTGTTTTGTTTTGTTTTGTTTTGTTTTTCTGGTTGCTGTTTGCTTGAACGCGGGCAGTCACACTTGTTTCGGATTTTGAGATATTAGATCTTGATTCCACAGCTCTGTCAGTCTCAGACTCTAGTTTCTCAATACGACGTCTCCGCGCTCGGAACTAATTCCACATGCACTAACGGTCACAGGTGCCACGCGATGGAGAAAATCCAGAATGATCACGGTACAAGCTTTAACTAGTTTAAGCCTGCACATAAACCCGTGAGCTGGCCAGGTCCTGAGGTCCTACCTAGATAGTTCCATAACCCTGGAGTCGTAGGGGAGTGAGGCGCCAGAGACCTCAACTTTTCCCGGGGCCAGCATATGCGCTTCACCCAAATCTGCCAGCATTTATCTGGCAGACACCCTGAGCCTTGACAAAACGCCATGCGCTGACAAGGTCTTGAAATGTGAAGGGGGGGTGGGCGAAGACAGACCTATAAAACACTACATAGACACCACCAGAATGATGGAAACATTAAGATGGGCAGCCAGCAGGCCATTTTTTTTTTAATGTTGCGGGCTGGGATTGAAATGAAGATATCAGATCTTGAGCCTACGGCTCTATGACGAGAACCAAGCAGCCCGCCAAAAATTAAAGTGCTACCACCAGGGGGAAAAGTGCTAGAGGCTTTCAAGTCTCTTGAAGTGGTACAAGAAGTGACTGTACTGCTACCACCCACGTCTTCAGAGTTAAGTAGCGCTTGTTCTGGTCCAATTTAGTCTGAACACCACCTACATCCCCCTACTGTCGACAACAATTACGCCGACGCAAAGCCAGACTGGGTGAATGTCAACCCCCCTCTCCCTCCACAGCCATATCCTGCTTGAAAGTAACAGCTCCACCAACACCAGGGCACAATAGTATAGAATACCTTAGCGTGTCCTGATTGTGTTTAATGGTAAATATATTTTTAACCCTTTGATTCCCGTACTTTGTCCATCGGCGTCCTCTATTGTCAAACATGCTAGCGAAGCAAAAATTTAACCCTTTGATTCCCTCACCCTATCCACCAGCTTGAGTCAAAGAGTTAAATTGTAAAGCAAAATCTTAACCCTTTGACTCTCTTACCCTATCCACCAGCTTCCCGCTGGAATCTGGTGGATAGGATGAGGGAACCAAAGGGTTAAGGTTTTGCAGTTGATGGATAGAGTGCGACAGCCAAAGGGTTAATTAAAAGGAGCAAATCGGTTAGCACAGGCTTGCTTACCTTCTTAGTGTATATGTTGAAATTTCGTCTCTTCTTAAAGTTTGCTTAAGCCCAAAGCAAACTTATCTAAGCTCACAATTTATGATTGGCTGTGCGATCGCGTCCTATAGGAGTGCTCGTCTTAGCTGCGGAGTTCAGTTATTCTACTGACGATATACCAAAAGATAAGATTCGCTTTTGTCCACTGCCAGGCGTTTGAAAATCGCTACCCTCGGGAACTCGGTTTATTGTAGTATCAGAAGGACTAGCACCCAGACACTACTCAAGGTCTTATGCACAGAGAAACTTCCTCACCCAACCGGGATTCCATTCCGAGTGTCTCGCGTCCTTGAAGGGCCTTTATCCTGTATGCCACACACACTGAAGTGTTTTCAGTGCTGCAGTAAAAGTTACCGTTTCCAACGGCAAACGCCATAAAAGTCAGAGAACGTTATAGCCAAGAAACGCGCTGTGGGCACTAAGGTGATGAATGAAACCAAAACTCATAAACAGGGAGAGACAGAAAACGGCAGACAGACAGACAGACAGAAAAGAAATGATCGGTACATATCAAGATCATGTGTACTCGTATAAATACGACTATTTATAATGAGGAACCAGGAAAAAAAAAAACACGAAAATAGAATCAGAACGCGTATTTAACACAACCAGACAAGACAGGCGCAAATTTTCGGCCAACTGGCCTCTGTCAAGCGTAAACGTAAGATCACAAACGAACAAACAACAAACACAAAATTTATGAGAAAAACACTTAAACTTCCCTGCTGTATTCAATAAAGTCGTACGTACTTTCTCTTATGATTGATTATTGGGTACATGTGTTAAGTACATTTTTGGCTCTAGGGAAATGAGATATGTGGAAGCAATTTTAGGTACTTTAGACCCGTTTTTATATATGCTTTAGTGTCTTTAGTTATGTTTACGTTTGTATCCAAAGTATGTTTTTTAAATCCCCTGGATGGGGAAATGAAAACAATAAGGCAGAATGACAGATGAGTCATTGACTGAAAACAAAAACAAAAATCAAACTGAACAATTCAAATCAACAAACAAGCTCTCAGCCAATTTTGCAAACGAAATCTTGAAACTCATTTGTAACCAGTTTTGAGTGTCGCAGGGTTGTGTTTGAAAACTTAAAAATGTAACGTTTTAATGATCAACATTAAAATGCTT
>JAPXFY010000570.1:10000-27500 GCA_030674185.1 Monoplex corrugatus
ATCTGATATCTTGAGTTCAATCCCAGCCAGCAACATTAGACGCTGGCCTGTTTGCTGCCCATCTTAATGTTTCCATCATTCTGGTGGTGTCAGCTTAGTGTTTCATAGGTCTTAATGTTTCCATCATTCTGGTGGTGTCAGCTTAGTGTTTCATAGGTCTTAATGTTTCCATCATTCTGGTGGTGTCAGCTTATTGTTTTATAGGTCTTAATGTCTCCATCATTCTGGTGGTGTCTGTTTAGTGTTTTATAGGTCTTAATGTTTCCATCATTCTGGTGGTGTCTGTTTAGTGTTTTATAGGTCTTAATGTTTCCATCATTCTGGTGGTGTCTGTTTAGTGTTTTATAGGTCTTAATGTTTCCATCATTCTGGTGGTGTCTGTTTAGTGTTTTATAGGTCTTAATGTTTCCATCATTCTGGTGGTGTCTGTTTAGTGTTTTATAGGTCTTAATGTTTCCATCATTCTGGTGGTGTCAGAACAGTGTTTCATAGGTCTTAATGTTTCCATCATTCTGGTGGTGTCAGCTTAGCATTTCATAGGTCTTAATGTTTCCATCATTCTGGTGGTGTCAGCTTCGTGTTTCATAGGTCTTAATGTCTCCATCATTCTGGTGGTGTCTGTTTAGTGTTTTATAGGTCTTAATGTTTCCATCATTCTGGTGGTGTCTGTTTAGTGTTTTATAGGTCTTAATGTTTCCATCATTCTGGTGGTGTCTGCTTAGTGTTTTATAGGTCTTAATGTTTCCATCATTCTGGTGGTGTCAGCTTAGTGTTTCATAGGTCTTAATGTTTTCATCATTCTGGTGGTGTCAGCTTAGTGTTTCATAGGTCTTAATGTTTCCATCATTCTGGTGGTGTCAGCTTAGTGTTTCATAGGTCTTAATGTTTCCATCATTCTGGTGGTGTCAGTTTAGTGTTTCATAGGTCTTAATGTTTCCATCATTCTGGTGGTGTCAGCTTAGTGTTTTATAGGTCTTAATGTTTCCATCATTCTGGTGGTGTCAGCTTAGTGTTTCATAGGTCTTAATGTTTCCATCATTCTGGTGGTGTCAGCTTAGTGTTTCATAGGTCTCACCCCACCCCCATCCCCCACCCCCATCCCCCACCCCCCACCCCGTCCGCACTTTTCGCGCTCCTCAGTCTAAGACCTTGCCAGATCATAGGGTTTTGCACAGGCTCAGGAAGTCTGCCTGATAATTGCTGGCAGACAGAAAAGTAAAAGTAGACAAGGCACAATCAATGGTATACAGTCAAACAGTGACTAAACAAGGCGTAAAATCCACTCAGACACACTTCCATTTGCCTGATGACACAGACACAAATGCTGAAGAAAAGAAGAAGTAAAAGACAGACTGTGATGACCCAAGGCGACCCAAGTGAGTGAAGACCTCATCCATTGATCTACTGAGCTATTTCCTTTAATAAAAGAGAAGAACTGTCTCATCGAGTTCTCCATTCAAGTTTCCGTACAGACATCTCGTTATTATCATATTGTCATTTTGGTGGTAGACAGCCAGACATTAATAAAGAGCTTGTTTATTTAGAAAGCTGTTCAATAGAGTTCTATGACTGTACGGAGCATGTGGCTTAGTGGTTTTGATAGAGCCGTGGACTCAGGATCTGATATCTTGAGTTCAATCCCTGTCAATATTATGAAAAACTGGCCTGTTTGCCGCCCATCTTAATGTTTCCATCATTGTGGTGGTGTCAGCTTAGTGTTTCATAGGTCTCACACCCACCCCCACCCCAAGTTCTCCCGCTCCTCAGTTTAAGACCATGCCAGCGCATAGGGTTTTGCACAGGCTCAGGAAGTCTGCTAGATCATTTTTGGCAGATTTGGGTGGAGCACATATGGAATTGTCCGAGTGTGATGAACCCCTCTTGAACAAACTGGAAACTGTAAATTCTATTAAACAAGAAGCAAAACCCCTTTCATCTTTACTTTAACCCTTTGACTCCAATACTCTGTCCACCAGTGTATGCTAGCACAGCAAAACCTTAACTCTTTGACCCCTCACCCTATCCACCAGCTTCAATCATCATCACCATCGTCATCGTCGACTTCATCATCATTATCAGTATCATTAACTTCAGTATCATTACCTTCATCAATAGCAGCACTTTCACCATCATCATCGCATCATTTTCATCATGTTTTTTTGTGT
Source organism: Monoplex corrugatus (assembly GCA_030674185.1). Taxonomy (NCBI): domain Eukaryota; kingdom Metazoa; phylum Mollusca; class Gastropoda; order Littorinimorpha; family Ranellidae; genus Monoplex; species Monoplex corrugatus. Next base: position 12,166 of record JAPXFY010000570.1, read on the forward strand.
TTTGTTTTGTTTTGTGTGTGTGTGTGTGTGTGTGTGTGTGTGTGTGTGTGTGTGTGTGTGTGTGTGTGTGTGTGTGTGTGTGTGTGTGTATGTGTGTGTGTGTGTGTGTGTGTGTGTGTGTGTGTGTGTGTACAGAAACACCACCACCACACAGAAAAGTTAAAGTAGACAAGGCACAATCAATAGTATACAGTCAAAGAGTGACTAAACAAGGCATAAAATCCACTCAGACACTTCCATTTGCCTGATGACACAGAAGCAAGTGCTCAAGAAAAGAAGAAGTAAAATACAGATTGTGATGGAACTAAAGCGTTGACACAAGGCGGCACAAGTGAGTGAAGAGCTTCATCTGTAGTTGTACTGAACTGTTTGCTGTAAAGGGCAAGAACTGTCTCATCTTGTTCTCTATTCACGTTTCCGTACAGACATCTTGTTATTATTATATTGTCATTTTGGTGGTAGACAGCCAGACATTAATAAAGAGCTTGTTTATTTAGAGTGCTGTTCAGTAGAGTTCTATGACTGTATGAAGTGTGTGGCTTAGTGGTTTTGACAGAGCTGTGGACTCAGGATCTGACATCTTGAGTTCAATCCCAGCCCACAACATTAAAACACTGGTCTCTTTGCTGCCCATCTTAATGTTTCCATCATTCTAGTGGTGTCAGCGTAGTGTTTCAAAGTCTCCTCCTCCCTCGCCTCCTAGCCCCACACCCACCATTTTCCGCTCCTCAGATCAAGATCTTGACAGCGAAAAGAGTTTTGCGCGGGCTCAGGGAGTCTGCCAGATCACTGCTGGAGTGCATATGGAACTGTCCGAGTGCAATGAATTATCATCTTAAACAAACTCCAAAATTCCAAACGCCAAACTTCTACCACGCGAAAAACACAGTTCGACTCACTGATCAAACATTGATCCCCCCCCCCCCCCCCCCATCTCTTTCCTCCACTGGGTCCTAAGTGGTGATCTGTGTGATAGTCTTCCGAAAGGACACCATCAACCCATGTGCAGAACGCACTCATCATCATCATCATCATCATCATCATCATCATCATCATGTGCCCTGCCGCATGGCGTTGGCGATCATGGCCCTCCATACGAATCTATCTTTTGTTGCTGCAAGTATATCTCCCACCCTCTCTGTCTTCATCCATTCCACAAATTCGTCCAACATTTTCTCCCTGGGTCTGCCTGGTGCTATTGTGCCCTCTAGCTTTCTGCGGTGACTAGATGCTCAAATTTCTCATCCCTCCTAAAATATTCCATAAATGTGGATCGTCTTTTCCTAATCTTCTTCATTTATGTTCTTTTTGTGTTTGCCTCTTTCAAGACTCTGTCATTTGTTTTCTTTAGTGTCCATGGAACTGTTAGCATTCTTCTTCGAAACCACATTTCAGCTGCCTCAGTCTTGTTCTGACTTTGCATGTTCACTGTCCACGCCTCGCACTCAGTACACGTTAAAGATCTCTCGACAACGGAGCAACTGTCCCTGGCAAAATTCTGTAGCACTACCCACTGAATCTTACATACATCCACATTTGGCCAAACTAAAACTGGCCAAATTAAATAACTAGAATCTTACATACATCCACATTTGGCCAAACTAAAACTGGCCAAACTAAATAACTAGAATCTTGCATACATCCACAACTGGCCAAACTAAATAACTAGAATCTTGCATACATCCACAATTGGCCAAATTAAAACTGGCCAAACTAAATAACTAGAATTTTGCATGCATCCACAACCGTCCAGATTCAATAACTAGAATCTTACATACATCCACAATTGGCCAAATTAAAACTGGCCAAACTAAATAACTAGAATTTTGCATACATCCACAACCGTCCAGATTCAATAACTAGAATCTTACATACATCCACAATTGGCCAAATTAAAACTGGCCAAACTAAATAACTAGAATCTTACATAGATCCACAATTGGCCAAACTAAAACTGGCCAAACTAAAACTGGCCAAATTAAAACTGGCCAAGCTAAATAACTAGAACCATATACATCCACAACTGTCCAGATTCAATAACTAGAATCTTACATTCATCCACAACTGTCCAGATTCAATAACTACAATCTTACATACATCCACAACTGGCCAAACTAAATAACTACAATCTTACATACATCCACAACTGTCCAAACTAAATAACTACAATCTTACATACATCCACAACTGTCCAAAACTAAATAACTACAATCTTACATACATCCACAACTGTCCAAACTAAATAACTACAATCTTACATACATCCACAACTGTCCAAACTAAATAACTACAATCTTACTAACATCCACAACTGGCCAAACTAAATAACTACAATCTTACATACATCCACAACTGTCCAAACTAAATAACTACAATCTTACATACATCCACAACTGTCCAAACTAAAGAACTACAATCTTACATACATCCACAACTGGCCAAACTAAATAACTCTAATCTTACATTCATCCACAACTGGCCAAACTAAATAACTACAATCTTACATACATCCACAACTGGCCAAACTAATAACTACAATCTTACATACATCCACAACTGTCCAAACTAAATAACTACAATCTTACATACATCCACAACTGTCCAAACTAAATAACTACAATCTTACATACATCCACAACTGTCCAAACTAAATAACTACAATCTTACATACATCCACAACTGGCCAAACTAAATAACTACAATCTTACATACATCCACAACTGGCCAAACTAAATAACTACAATCTTACATACATCCACAACTGGCCAAACTAAATAACTACAATCTTACATACATCCACAACTGGCCAAACTAAATAACTACAATCTTACATTCATCCACAACTGTCCAAACTAAATAACTACAATCTTACATACATCCACAACTGGCCAAACTAAATAACTACAATCTTACATACATCCACAACTGGCCAAACTAAATAACTACAATCTTACATACATCCACAACTGGCCAAACTAAATAACTACAATCTTACATACATCCACAACTGTCCAGATTCAATAACTACAATCTTACATACATCCACAACTGTCCAAACTAAATAACTACAATCTTACATACATCCACAACTGTCCAAACTAAATAACTACAATCTTACATACATCCAAACTGTCCAAACTAAAAAACTACAATCTTATATACATCCACAACTGGCCAAACTAAATAACTACAATCTTACATACATCCACAACTGTCCAAACTAAATAACTACAATCTTACATACATCCACAACTGTCCAGATTCAATAACTACAATCTTACATACATCCACAACTGTCCAAACTAAATAACTACAATCTTACATACATCCACAACTGTCCAAACTAAATAACTACAATCTTACATACATCCACAACTGGCCAAACTAAATAACTACAATCTTACATTCATCCACAACTGGCCAAACTAAATAACTACAATCTTACATACATCCACAACTGGCCAAACTAAATAACTACAATCTTACATACATCCACAACTGGCCAAACTAAATAACTACAATCTTACATACATCCACAACTGTCCAAACTAAATAACTACAATCTTACATACATCCACAACTGGCCAAACTAAATAACTACAATCTTACATACATCCACAACTGGCCAAACTAAATAACTACAATCTTACATACATCCACAACTGGCCAAACTAAATAACTACAATCTTACATTCATCCACAACTGTCCAAACTAAATAACTACAATCTTACATACATCCACAACTGGTCCAAACTAAATAACTACAATCTTACATACATCCACAACTGGCCAAACTAAATAACTACAATCTTACATACATCCACAACTGTCCAACTAAATAACTACAATCTTACATACATCCACAACTGTCCAAACTAAATAACTACAATCTTACATACATCCACAACTGGCCAAAATAAATAACTACAATCTTACATACATCCACAACTGGCCAAACTAAATAACTACAATCTTACATACATCCACAACTGTCCAAACTAAATAACTACAATCTTACATACATCCACAACTGGCCAACTAAATAACTACAATCTTACATACATCCACAACTGTCCAAACTAAATAACTACAATCTTACATACATCCACAACTGTCCAAACTAAATAACTACAATCTTACATACATCCACAACTGTCCAGATTCAATAACTATAATCTTACATACATCCACAACTGTCCAAGCTAAATAACTACAATCTTACATACATCCACAACTGGCCAAACTAAATAACTATAATCTTACATTCATCCACAACTGGCCAAACTAAATAACTACAATCTTACATACATCCACAACTGTCCAAACTAAATAACTACAATCTTACATACATCCACAACTGTCCAGATTCAATAACTACAATCTTACATACATCCACAACTGTCCAAACTAAATAACTACAATCTTACATACATCCACAACTGTCCAAACTAAATAACTACAATCTTACATACATCCACAACTGGCCAAACTAAATAATTACAATCTTACATTCATCCACAACTGGCCAAACTAAATAACTACAATCTTACATACATCCACAAACTGTCCAAACTAAATAACTACAATCTTACATACATCCACAACTGTCCAAACTAAATAACTACAATCTTACATACATCCACAACTGGCCAAACTAAATAACTACAATCTTACATACATCCACAACTGGCCAAACTAAATAACTACAATCTTACATACATCCACAACTGTCCAAACTAATAACTACAATCTTACATACATCCACAACTGTCCAAACTAATAACTAATCTTAATCCACAATCTTCAACAAACATGCCACAACTGCCAAATAAATAACTACAATCTTACATACATCCACAACTGGCCAATAAAAAACTTACATATCAAACTGTCCAAACTAAATAACTACAATCTTACATACATCCACAACTGTCCAAACTAAATAACTACAATCTTACATACATCCACAACTATTCACATAAAACTGGCAAACTAAATAACTACAATCTTACATACATCCACAACTGTCCAAACTAAATAACTACAATCTTACATACATCCACAACTGCCAAACTAAATAACTACAATCTTACATACATCCACAACTGGCCAAACTAAATAACTACAATCTTACATACATCCACAACTGGCCAAACTAAATAACTACAATCTTACATACATCCACAACTGTCCAATCAATAAACTAAATCTTACATACATCCACAACTGTCCAAATCAATAACTACAATCTTACATACATCCACAACTGGCCAAACTAAATAACTACAATCTACATACATCCACAACTGGCCAAACTAAATAACTACAATCTTACATACATCCACAACTGGCCAAACTAAATAAACATCAATTTTAACATAACATCCACAACTGTCCAGATTCAATAACTAAATCTTACATACATCCACAACTGTCCAAACTAAAAATACAATCTTAACTACAATTCACAACTGCCAAACTAAATAACTACAATCTTACATACATCCACAACTGTCCAAACTAAATAACTAATCTTACATAATCCACAACTTCCCAATAATCAAACCTCCACAACTCAAAATACTCACAAATCCAAACTGGCCAATAAATAACTACAATCTTACATACATCCACAACTGCCAAACAATAACTAGAATCTTACATACATCCACAACTGTACCAAAACTAAATAACTAAATCTTACATACATCCACAACTGTCCAAACTAAATAACTACAATCTTACATACATCCACAATGGCCAAACTAAATAACTACAATCTTACATACATCCACAACTGCCAAATAAATAACTACAATCTTACATACATCCACAACTGTCCAAATAAATAACTATCAATCTTACATACATCCACAACTGTCCAAACTAATAACTACAATCTTACATACATCCACAACTGTCCAAACTAAATAACTACAATCTTACATACATCCACAACTGTCCAAACTAAATAACTACAATCTTACATACATCCACAACTGGCCAAACTAAATAACTACAATCTTACATACATCCACAACTGCCAAACTAAATAACTACAATCTTACATACATCCACAACTGTCCAAACTAAATAACTACAATCTTACATACATCCACAACTGGCCAAACTAAATAACTACAATCTTACATACATCCACAACTGTCCAAACTAAATAACTACAATCTTACATACATCCACAACTGGCCAAACTAAATAACTACAATCTTACATACATCCACAACTGTCCAAACTAAATAACTACAATCTTACATACATCCACAACTGTGCCAAACTAAATAACTACAATCTTACATACATCCACAACTGTCCAAACTAAATAACTACAATCTTACATACATCCACAACTGTCCAAACTAAATAACTACAATCTTACATACATCCACAACTGGCCAAACTAAATAACTACAATCTTACATACATCCACAACTGGCCAAACTAAATAACTACAATCTTACATACATCCACAACTGTCCAAACTAAATAACTACAATCTTACATACATCCACAACTGCCAAACTAAATAACTACAATCTTACATACATCCACAACTGTCCAAACTAAATAACTACAATCTTACATACATCCACAACTGTCCAAACTAAATAACTACAATCTTACATACATCCACAACTGGCCAAACTAAATAACTACAATCTTACATACATCCACAACTGTCCAAACTAAATAACTACAATCTTACATACATCCACAACTGGCCAAACTAAATAACTACAATCTTACATACATCCACAACTCCACAACTGGCCAAACTAAATAACTACAATCTTACATACATCCACAACTGGCCAAACTAAATAACTACAATCTTACATACATCCACAACTGGCCAAACTAAATAACTACAATCTTACATACATCCACAACTGGCCAAACTAAATAACTACAATCTTACATACATCCACAACTGGCCAAACTAAATAACTACAATCTTACATACATCCACAACTGTCCAAACTAAATAACTACAATCTTACATACATCCACAACTGGCCAAACTAAATAACTACAATCTTACATACATCCACAACTGTCCAAACTAAATAACTACAATCTTACATACATCCACAACTGTCCAAACTAAATAACTACAATCTTACATACATCCACAACTGGCCAAACTAAATAACTACAATCTTACATACATCCACAACTGGCCAAACTAAATAACTACAATCTTACATACATCCACAACTGTCCAAACTAAATAACTACAATCTTACATACATCCACAACTGTCCAAACTAAATAACTACAATCTTACATACATCCACAACTGGCCAAACTAAATAACTACAATCTTACATTCATCCACAACTGGCCAAACTAAATAACTACAATCTTACATACATCCAAAACTGGCCAAACTAAATAACTACAATCTTACATACATCCACAACTGGCCAAACTAAATAACTACAATCTTACATACATCCACAACTGTCCAAACTAAATAACTACAATCTTACATACATCCACAACTGGCCAAACTAAATAACTACAATCTTACATACATCCACAACTGGCCAAACTAAATAACTACAATCTTACATACATCCACAACTGGCCAAACTAAATAACTACAATCTTACATTCATCCACAACTGTCCAAACTAAATAACTACAATCTTACATACATCCACAACTGTCCAAACTAAATAACTACAATCTTACATACATCCACAACTGGCCAAACTAAATAACTACAATCTTACATACATCCACAACTGTCCAAACTAAATAACTACAATCTTACATACATCCACAACTGTCCAAACTAAATAACTACAATCTTACATACATCCACAACTGGCCAAACTAAATAACTACAATCTTACATACATCCACAACTGGCCAAACTAAATAACTACAATCTTACATACATCCACAACTGTCCAAACTAAATAACTACAATCTTACATACATCCACAACTGGCCAAACTAAATAACTACAATCTTACATACATCCACAACTGGCCAAACTAAATAACTACAATCTTACATACATCCACAACTGTCCAAACTAAATAACTACAATCTTACATACATCCACAACTGTCCAGATTCAATAACTATAATCTTACATACATCCACAACTGTCCAAGCTAAATAACTACAATCTTACATACATCCACAACTGGCCAAACTAAATAACTATAATCTTACATTCATCCACAACTGGCCAAACTAAATAACTACAATCTTACATACATCCACAACTGTCCAACCTAAATAACTACAATCTTACATACATCCACAACTGTCCAAACTAAATAACTACAATCTTACATACATCCACAACTGGCCAAACTAAATAACTACAATCTTATATACATCCACAACTGGCCAAACTAAATAACTACAATCTTACATACATCCACAACTGTCCAAACTAAATAACTACAATCTTACATACATCCACAACTGTCCAAACTAAATAACTACAATCTTACATACATCCACAACTGTCCAAACTAAATAACTACAATCTTACATACATCCACAACTGTCCAAACTAAATAACTACAATCTTACATACATCCACAACTGGCCAAACTAAATAACTACAATCTTACATACATCCACAACTGGCCAAACTAAATAACTACAATCTTACATACATCCACAACTGGCCAAACTAAATAACTACAATCTTACATACATCCACAACTGTCCAAGCTAAATAACTACAATCTTACATACATCCACAACTGTCCAAACTAAATAACTACAATCTTACATACATCCACAACTGTCCAGATTCAATAACTATAATCTTACATACATCCACAACTGTCCAGATTCAATAACTACAATCTTACATACATCCACAACTGTCCAGATTCAATAACTATAATCTTACCTACATCCACAACTGGCCAAGCTAAATAACTAGATTCTTGCATACATACCTCTCACTAGCCAGTTGTATAACCAGATTCTTGCATACGTCCCTGACTGACTGAACCAAATATCAGAATGTTACAGACATTCTATGACTGTCGTATGTTACAGACATCCTATGACTGTCGAAACTAAATATTACGTACATATCTGCTTGGCCAAAGTAAATAATCAGAATCTGGCATTCATCTTATGACTGCTAAACTAAATATCCACAGTCTTGCACACATCCCATGACTAACTAAACTAGACAACTAAAATCTTGCATACATCGTATCAATGGACAAATAAACAAAAACGGCATAGAATCTTGCATACGTCCCTGACTAGCCAAACTAAATAACTAAACTCTTGCATACAGCCACAGACAAGTGGTGATTCTCTGTTGTATTTTGTAAGGGAGGATATAAGGTGGGGGTGAGTAAATCGAGAGGGGTGTGGAGGTGGAATGATATAGTATAATCTTGAAATTGCAGGAAATGAAGAATGAAACACAACGGAGAGTAAAAGGAAAAGACAGACAGAAAAAAGGTAGTGTTTCATTTCAATCGATGAAAGGAGGATCACTGTGTTTTAAGAAAGGGAGATTGTTTCGTATCAACTGTAGTAACGGTGTGTGTGTGTGTGTGTGTGTGTGTGTGTGTGTGTGTGTGTGTGTGTGTGTGTGTGTGTGTGTGTGTGTGTGTGTGTGTGTGTGTGTGTGTGTGTGCGTGCGTGTGTGTGAGTGAGTGAGTGTGTGTATGCATGTGCATGTGTGTGTGTATATGTGCGCGCGTACGTGTCTTTCTGTGTGTATCTGTGACACAAATTCGTTAACACGATTTTTCTCAGCTGTTTCTGGGTTTGAGTTTTACTAAATCTAAATCAAAGATGTGCATCGTTGAGAAATGGCGAACACATTAGTTAAACCACGGCGCTATGACGAAGGTCACATGTACAGAGAAAGTGTCCCATATCAGCACTGTTTTGAGATAGCTATGCAGACAGCCTTTTCTTAGGAACTTCAAGATTGTTCCAACGATAGACTCATACAATACTAGAATTAAAAAAATGTAGACCAGGTAACGTACACTAGGTAGGACCTCAGGATCTGGCCGGCTCATGGATTTAACTGCAGGCTCAAGGCTTTTGCCATGCTCACCATACACATGGCACCTGTGATGTTAGTGCATATGGAATTCATTCCGGGCATGGAGACGTCATCTTGAGATACTGAAACTAAACTTAGGAACTTCAAACAATATTTACATTCTATTTCCTCTGTTGTGACAATCTTCCGCAGCCCTCGTTCCAAATTGCTTTTTAGTTCATCTGATCTTTCTTAAAGGTCACGATCACCTTGAAAAGCACAACGTCTGGATTTTTTTTCAAATTGCTTTTTTTCGCATGAAAAGAAAGAGTATTATTCTGACTTCACCTTTCTTTTCAAGCTGAAATTTTCGTCTGTGCCCTGTCCCCTCAGGGGAACAAAATATTGCGTTCAGCGAGGGGGGCATAAACTGTTGGGTTTCCTGTTAGGCAGATACGACCTTATTTATCTGCCCCATACTCAATCTTGGTCCTGTCTCGTAATAACGGCAATGTTTTGCCCAAATTTTAAACCAAAGGTGTGCATCTTTGAGAAATGGCGAACACATCAGTTAAACCACGGCGCTATGACGGAGGTCACATGTACGCAGAAAGTGTCCCGAAACAGCACTGTTTGAGAGAGGTATGTAGACAACGTTTTCTTAGGAACTTGTAAGAAGACTGTTCCAGTGATAGACTGATACAATACAAGTGTAAAAAATGTAGACTAAGTAATATAGATTAGGTAGGACCTCATGACCTGGCCGCCTCATGGATTTATGTGCAGGCTCAAGGCTTGTGCCATGACCACCATTCACAAGGCACCTGTGATGTTATTGCATATGGAATTCATTCCGAACACGGATACGTCATCTTGAGATACTGAAACTAAACTGAGGAACTTCAAAGAATATTTACATTCTATTTCCTCTGTTGTGAAAATCTTACGCTGCCCTCATTTCAAATCACTTTTTAGTTCATCTGATCTTTCTTAAAGGTCACGATCACCTTGAAAAGCACAAGGTCTTGATTTTTGTTGTTGTTGTTGAAACTGTTTTGTTTTTGATTTTTCTTTTTTTCTTTTTTTTTGTATGTGTGTGTAAAAAGAAAGAAAGAATATTTAACTGGCTTCGCCTTTCTTTTCAGCTGAAATTTCTCGTCTGTGCCCTGTCCCCTCAGGGGAACAAAATATTGCGTCCAGCAAGGGGGGCATAAACTGTTCGATTTCCTGTTAGCCAGATAAGACCTCATTTATCTGCCCCTTACTCGATCTTGGTCCTGTCTCGTAATGACGGCAATGTTTCGCCCTCGCTCCCACCCCCACCCCTCCCCACCCCCATCCCCCACCCAGCTATGGTTGTTTAAGGCTTACTAAGTGTTCTCCACAAGTAAAAAAGAAAAAAGAAAAGAAAAAATACAAAACATGAAAAATAAATAAACAAGAGAGAAAAGAGAGAGGGGGAGGGAGACAGAGAAAAAGAGAGAGACAGAGAAACAGACAGACAGACAAACAGACAGACACAGAGAGAGAGCATATCAGAGAGAGAGAGTTATTATTGTTATTGTTGTTTAAAGCCTGGAGAGAGACAGAAAGACAGACAGACAGAAGACATATAGACAGAGACAGACAGACAGAAAGACAGAGAGAGACACACACACACAGAGAAGAAACATACACAAAGATAAATCATAATGTAAAAAGGAATTGCAAAATTGAAACATAATTTCAGAAATATAAAAGAAAGCAACAACAACATAAAATACAGAATAATTTCCAGGAAAAATCAGCTTGAGAAACACAGCTTAAAGCAAATCAATCTCCGTTTCAAACTCAAAGAAATATTAAAGAAAAAATAGAAAAAAAAATGAATAACTGGGCTGGGGGATGGATGGAAAAAAAATAATAGGAGATGCGAATAATTTACAGACTGCAGGAATGAGTCATTGCCATATTACCTAAGAGGGCTGTTGAAGAAAGAATATGCATAAAAAAGAGGATGCCTGTAAGCCTAGTGACATAATGGGTCTTAGAGAGAGTGGCCAGCAGTCTTCAAATGAACACGAATATGAACATGAATATGAACATGAACATGGATATGAATATGGATATGAATATGTACGTGCATATGAACGTGGACACGAACATGGATATGAACACGAATATGAATATGAACATGAACATGAATATGGATATTAATATAGATTTGAATATGGATATGAATGTGAACATGAATATGAACATGAATATGAACATGAATATGATTGTGGATATGAATAAGAAATTGAATATGAATATTCAATACAACATGCATACAAGCATCCAAGAGTATCAGAACGCTAAAAATCGTCTGATTTCTATCAGACCTTCTCCTTGTCATGAAATTCTCATGTGACAGTAATATCAACAAAAATGAAGCACATGTATTTCATGGTTCATCTGACTCCAGATTCTCACGAACAAACGATTACATACAACATTGTCTTTGGCCACAAATGAAGAAGTCCATACCAGGGTATAATTTTACCAGACAATTTCTGAGGCTAGAAATGAGGTAGCAAGTACTTCCTGCTAGCCTAGCTAGTTAACCCTTTGACTCCCACTCACTAATATTGTTCCAGTGATAAACTGATAAATAAGAGAGAGATAAAAAAAAAATTAGGATAAGCATGACCGCAGTACTTAGCCAACTCATGGGTTGGTGTGCGGGCTTAATGCTATGTGCCATGATCATTCTAGATCTTCTCCATCACGTGGCACCAGTGACCTTAGTGCATATGGAATTCATTCCGAGCGCGGAGACGTCATCTTGAGAAACTCAAACTGAAACTCCAATCAGCACGTTATTTGTGCCTCAACCCTGATCGTGTCAATTGTTCAGCCGATCGATGTCTCCTTCAAAGTTTCAGCGCGGAAGAGGTTGTAGCTGTTTCCGGTTCCTGTCATTATTCTGGAGTGTTGGTTTCCGGTGTTTGGTTGGAGATGGTCAAGTAAGAAAGAAAGAAAATGGGGGAGAGACTGACAAATCTACCCGTGGCTTCGTGGGCGTATGTATGTGCATACCTGCTTGTGTGTGTGTGTGTGTGTGTGTGTGTGTGTGTGTGTGTGTGTGTGTGTGTGTGTGTGTGTGTGTGTGTGTGTGTTTATGAGTGTATATATGTATGTATGTGTATATGTATGTATGTATGTATGTATGTATGTATGTATGTGTGTGTGTATATACATATATATATATATATATATATGTCTGTGTGTGTGTGTGTTTGTGTGTGAGAGAGAGAGAGACACACACACACACACACACACACACACACACACACACACACACACACACACACACACACACACACACACACACACAGAGCGTGTGCATGTGTTTGTGTCAATGCATATGTCTGTCTGTCTGTTTCCACACAAAAATGTGTGTATACGAGTATACGGGATGTGGGTCTTTACCTGTGTGCTTAAGTGTGCAAGCATGTGTCTATGTCCCTCCGCGTTGTGTGCATGCATAAGTGTTGTGTGTGTGTGTGTGTGTGTGTGTGTGTGTGTGTGTGTGTGTGTGTGTCTGTGTGTCTGTGTGTCTGTGTGAGTCTGTGTGTGTCTGTGTGTGTGCATGCATAAAAGAGAGAGAGAGAGAGTGTGTGTGTGTGTGTGTGTGTGTGTGTGTGTGTGTGTGTGTGTGTGTGTGTGTGTGTGTGTGTGTGTGTGTGTGTGTGTGTGTATGTGTGTGTGTTTTTCTCAGCGTGTGTGCGCGTCTTGTGTATGCATGTCAACTGAATATGTGTACGTGCTCGCACATTCACACACACATACATATGTTCACATGCGTCTGTTCGTGAACCTCTGCACGAATGTCGGTGTGCGTGCGCGCTGTGCTGATGCCACCACCACCATTCAAAAAAGACCCCCACCCCACCCCCCCAAAAAACGTTAAAGCCTTTGGTTAAATAGGCGAGACATAATCAATGCTGAGCACTGGTGGAATAGTTAAACAAAGCGTGAAAACCTCGTCAGCCACTCTTTCCTTCTAACAAATGACATGGAATCGAAAGCTTTTTTTAGTTTCAGTTTCTCAAGACGACGTCTCCGCGCTCGGAATGAATTCCATATGCACTAATGTCACAGGCGACATGTGATGGAACACTAATGTCACAGGCGACATGTGATGGAACACTAATGTCACAGGCGACATGTGATGGAACACAAATGTCACAGGCGACATGTGATGGAACACTAATGTCACAGGCGACATGTGATGGAACACTAATGTCACAGGCGACATGTGATGGAACACTAATGTCACAGGCGCCATGTGATGGAACACTAATGTCACTGGCGACCAGTGATGGAAAACTAATGTCACAGGTAACATGTGATGGAACACTAATGTCACAGGCGACATGTGATGGAACACTAATGTCACAGGTGCCATGTGATGGAACACTGATGTCACAGGTGCCATGTGATGGAACACTAATGTCACAGGCGACATGTGATGGAACACTAATGTCACAGGCGCCATGTGATGGAACACTGATGTCACAGGCGACATGTGATGGAGAATATCCAGAATGACTGTGGCGCAAGCCTTAAGCCTGCGCATAAACCCACGAGCTGGACAGGTCCTGAGGCCCTACCTATGGGAAGCGAAGGCTAAGCAACTAAGAGAGCAATGTGATCAGTTTAGAATGGTGAGCATGGATGACCTAGACAAGGACCTCCAGTCTTTCAAACTGTCTGATGAACGGCCAAGAGCTAGTTCATCAAGTTCTTTCATCACACTTCTTTGCATAGTGTTATGGTTATTTTATATTTTCTTTCTTATTATTTTTTGTTGCTGTTGTTTGTATGTTTGTTTAAGTTAACCTTTTGACTCCCACACCCTGTCCACCAGCACCCTGCAATGTCAACCATACTCGCAAAGCAAAAACTTAACCCTTTGATTCCCTCACCCTATCCACCAGCTTCCTGCAGGAAGCTGGTGGATAGGGTGAGGGAATCAAAGGGTTAAGTTTTTGCAGTTGGTGGATAGGCTGCAGGAGTCAAAAGATTAAAGTTCAGCTGACTGCGCAAAGCCATGTCACGGCTATAACCGACACAAGACGTTTATACTATCTTAATGAAAAAAGAATGGAAGAGAAAATAAAGTACAACTATCAATACATTCAAAGAAATAAGAGGGAAGCAGGGAGAATTTTTATAATATAATCAAAGGACATAACTCTTGAGAATTATCTCCCATGTTGTATAGAACTTCTCAATTCTAACACAGTTTGCGCTACCCATTCAGCTAGCATAGAAGCAGATACAAAGTACAAA
>JAPXFY010000570.1:32500-35000 GCA_030674185.1 Monoplex corrugatus
TACGTGATTTGAAATAATCCTTGTCTTAAAAGCAAAGTACATAGGTACAGAGAGAAAGTTAAATTTAAATCAGATTTGATATGGGTGTGTGTGTGTGTGCGCACGCGCGCGCGCGTGCGCGTGTGTGTATATGCGTGTGTGTGTCTGTGTGTGTGTGTCTGTGTGTGTCTGTGTCTGCCTGATTGTCTGTCTGTCTGTCTGTCTGCCTGACTGTCTGTCTGTCTGTCTGCCTGTCTGTCTGTCTGTCTGCTTGACTATCTGTCTGCCTGTCTGCCTGTCTATCTGTCTGTCTGCCTGCCTGTCTGCCTGCCTGCCTGCCTGCCTCTCTCTCTCTCTCTCCTTTGTGTACAATGAAATCTCTATTGAACAATAGTACAATCATTTCTGCAGTGTTTTCAATGATATCGGGGGAAATACTGCACAAGAGAGTAATATAGTAGAGGAAGAAAATAATTTTGAGCCACTTTTCAATGAGCCTATAACTAAAGAAGAAGTGACTGCGAGTATCAGGCATTTGAAAGCAGGAAAGAGCGCAGGACCAGATCAAATAATCAGCGAAATGTTAAAACATGCAAATGCTAATGTAATTGATTTCCTTGTCCATTTATGTAACAAGCTTTTTGATAATGGCATTTTTCCGTCAGAATGGGCAAAGTCCATAATAATCCCAATTTATAAAAAAGGAGATGTGAATAATCCAGATAATTATAGAGGAGTCGCTCTAACAAGTATAGTGAGTAAAGTTTATACATATATTTTGAATAAAGAGATTAACAAAGTGGGCAGAAAAAGAAGAGAAAATAGTTGAAGAACAAGCTGGATTTAGAGCAAAATACAGTACAATTGATCATATTTTCACACTTTACTCCCTTGTGCAGAAGCATTTACTTTTAAATAAGAAACTTTATGTTGCATTTGTGGATTTTAGGAAGGCATTCGATTCTGTGAATCGTAATAATCTTTGGAATGTATTACGTAAAAGTGGTGTGAATGGAAAATTATATATGGCCCTAAGAGGAGTTTACAACTCAGTGCTTGCATGCGTGCGTGAGAAGTGTGTATATTCAGATTATTTCGAATGCCCTAAAGGAGTGAAACAGGGGTGTCAATTGAGTCCCCAATTGTTTTCATTTTTCATTAATGAATTGGCAGTGTAACTGTCAAGAAAAGGCAGGCATGGCATTCAAATTATTCCTGGGGTTATTGAGATATTCCTATTGCTGTTTGCAGACGATGTTATTCTTCTCTCTGGTACAGTCAAAGGCTTACAAAACCAGTTAAATGTTTTAAAGGAAGAATCGGATCGACTAGCTTTAACAATTAACATGGATAAAACTAATATTATGATTTTCAGGAAGGGTGGACATTTATCAAAACACGAAAAATGGTTCTATGGAATTAACGAGGTTAAAGTTGTTAATTCTTATAAATACTTAGGAATGATATTTTCGACAAAATTCAGTTTAAATTATGCATGGGAAGAATCTTGTAATAAAGGGAAAAAGGGTGTTATTGAAATTCTAAAATCCTTACGGAAGCTCAATTCTATTGATTGTAATTTATATTGGAAAATGTTTGATACACAGATAGAACCTTTACTTACATATGCAGCTGAAGTATGGGGTCTTACTGTAAATCCACATATGGAAAAAGTGCATACATATGCTATAAAATGTTTTTTGGCTGTACCAATTCACTCTTCTAACACTGTTTTATATGGAGAAACTGGAAGATATCCTTTATACATTAGAACCTTTGTGAAGAGTATTAAATACTGGTTGAAATTGTTAAGGCTTCCACAATCTCGGTTATGTAAACAGGCATATGAAATGATGGTTACTCAAATGGAAATAGGAAAACAGAACTGGGCCTATCAGGTAAAAAAGGCTTTATCAGAACTTGGGTTTGGAATCGTGTGGTTGTCCCAGGGAGTAGGAAATGAGTGTCAGTTTATTAATGAATTTAAAGACAGGCTTATTTGTTCGTTTAAACAAAATTGGCACTCAGATATGGAAAACAAAGAAAAATATAGTTGGTTCTTCTCATTTAAAGATGTTTTTCAAACCGAAAAATATCTCAGTGTTGTTACGGATAAATGGCAAAGAACTAATTACGCAAGATTTAGATTAAGAACACTTGGTTTCAATGCAAATAAAAATTGGTTTCAACCTGGGACGTCCACAGTATATCCTTGCTCCTTATGTGGAAACAATGTCGATAATGAAAAACACTTTTTATTCCAATGCCAAATTTTTGACACAATACGTGGAAAATGCAAAGTTTTTGAATCCGACATGGCCAAAAGACAAGATGTTGTATCTATTTTGTCGTCTGATGACGAAGTCATAATCAAATCAGTGGCACTATACATTGCGGAAGCACAAAAAATAAGACATAAACACTTACAAGCCCGACAATAGTGCTAGACAATATCATACTGGGATTAATTTAATCTCTTTTGACTGATATGGGCTATATCACGTTAACTCCAAAAGAAGCC
>JAPXFY010000570.1:40000-42500 GCA_030674185.1 Monoplex corrugatus
TATTTTTCAAGATATCAAAATGTCGTTGATATCTATGCAGTCTCTTTTTTTTTCTTTTTTTTTTTTTTTTTTACAAATATTGGTATAAGATACAAAACCCGTAGGTCAGGTAGGACCTCAGGACCTAGCTAGCTCATGGGTTTCTGTGCAGGCTTGTGCCGTGATCTATACATATGGGATTCATTCCGAGCGCGGAGACGTCATCCTGAGAAACTGAAACTGAAACAGTGTCTTGTTGTGCAGAAAAAATCAATCTGTATCAAGTCTTTCTAAAACGTGAGAAGGATGGACACGAGGCATTAAGAGTTATTGTCCTTTGGAAATTTTCGCCTGCTATCATTAATTTTGAGTAATGGAGTTTAAATTGTGCTTGACTGTGCTCCTCTAGAAAATACCGAGAAAACAATAAATAGAAACTAAAAATAAGTAAGTATACAAATAAATAAATTGCACAAACACACATCCCACACACAAACATACAAGTATGTAATTAATTTCAAACACACACGCACGCGCGCGTGTACACGCGCACGCACGCACACACACACACACACACACACACACACACACACACACACACACACACACACACACACAACACACACACACACACACAGCAACACCATCAAATCATCATCTCCAGCATAAAACAAGAAAAGGAAAAGGCAGACGTGATGCCGACTTACTCATGAGAAACTTTGCACATCAAGCATTTTCTTTTGCTCAATAGAATTTTACATGAAAATGATGGAAAGTCTCAGAGATCATTCATGTCTTCAAACAGCCATTGTGGGACTGGGTTCAGCTGTGAAAGGCATCACAGGCAATTTCATTCTGTGTAGTCCCCTCGGAATCAGCATCCATTTGCATAGATGATTGACAGTATGGCTGTTTTGACGATATGGATATTCTCTAGTTATGTACAGTGAAAGTCAGCTTCTCTTTGTATGTACACTTGTGACTGGTTCCACTGGTTTCACAAGTGTAGAAGTGTTCTGGTATCTCGTTTTGGTTTATTTGGTTCGTAAAACAAACTGTTTGAAAACATTGCGTTCAAAATCGATTTTAAAAGTCAATTTTCTTTACAGGGAAAAAAGTCTATAAGGTGGGACGCTAAGTTGTTTAAGTATTGCCATTTCTCTCAAGGATCCTCATTTTATTGATAGTCTTACTAAAAAATAAGAATAACTTGAGGAAGTGGCCGAGGAACCACGAGCCATCATCATCATCAGTCAGACAAATATTGGTACCGTCTCAAAAATAATGCTGTGCAGACTCTTCTAACGTGGAATACAAAGTTTTGGAGCTTTTCCTTATTCAGAGATATCAAACAAAATTTAAGAGACAAAAAGAGGACACGTGGATACAGAGAGAATAAAAAGGCGGCAGACAAAGTCTTTACCACAGTCGGTCGCCACCACTCTTCTTCTGTGTCTGGTCCATACAACTAGAACTATCTTTCCCTGTCTATTCGACAGTCACTTGCCAACAACTAAACTGGAAGTTCCAGGGTTCGCTTCCCGTGGAGGCCTTGGCTTTTCTCCTCAGTTTGACGGGAAAATCGAACTGACCGTCTAGTCATTCGGAAGGGGACGAAAAATGAGTTAGACCCATGTGCCTTCTGGCCTGCTCACACTAAAGATCTAGAGTCTAGAGTATGTTTAGTTCCATTTGTGCTCCACCCAAACCTGCCAGCAATTATCTGGCAGACTTCTTTCATACTGTGCTGAGTCCTGTGCGTTGGGAAGATCTATAAATGGACAGAAAGGGGAGGATGGACCTATGAAACATTAAGCTGACACCATGAGAATGATTGAACCCTTAAGATGGACAGCGAACAGGTCAGTTTTGATATTGCGGGCTGGGACTGAACTCGAGACCTCAGAACTTGTGTACACGGCTCTATCAAAAGAGCCAACAGCCAACGTAGACAAAGAAGTGAAAATACTGGAAAGATGTGCTGATATTTACAGTTCATGCCTCAAACAAACAAACAAAAAGATCATACAAACAAGAAAACCTAATAACGAATCAATGATGAGAGAAGGAGACAGACAGACAGACAGACAGAGGGAGAGAGAACAGAGGGAAGGAGAAAGTATCTAGATAGATAGACAGACAGACAGACACAGATAGATAGATAGATAGATAGACAAACAGACAGACAGATAGATAGATAGATAGATAGATAGATGGATAGATGTAGAGAGAGAGACAGATAGACAGACAGACAGACAGATAGAGAGATATAGAGAGAGACAGATAGACAGACAGACAGACAGACAGATAGATAGATAGAGAGATAGATAGATAGATAGAGAGAGAGAGAGACATGTAGATAGATAGATATGAGTGTGCGTGTGTGTGTCTGTGTGTCTATGTGTATATGTGTGTGTCTATGTGTGTCAGTCTGTCAGTCTGTCTGTCTGTCTGTCTGTCTGTGTCTGTGTGTGTTCTTTATGTCATTCCTCGCTCGCGCGTGTGTCTCACAACCCAAAAG
>JAPXFY010000570.1:47500-53329 GCA_030674185.1 Monoplex corrugatus
GCTAGTTTCTTTCTTCCTTTCTTTCTGTTCTTTTGAAGATTTTGCCTCCCATATGTTTGTTGAGTGTGCCCAAACCGTTCATCTCACTTTGTTTACAGAAAAACGTGCCTAAACAAGCGGTCCATCTCTGAAATGTTTCCTGTCTGTCCGCCTGTTCCAGCCATGCACAAGTCTATTACCTAGACTTTCCTCCCTGCTTTGAAAGATCGATCGTTCTTGCTCGTTTCTTTTCCTTCTCTCCAATTTTCGTGTGTGTGTGTGTGTTTGTGTGTGTGTGTGTGTGTGTGTGTGTGTGTGTAAGTGTGTGTGTGTTTGTTTGTTTGTTTAGGTCTCTGTCTGTCTGTCTCTGTGCGTGTATGTGTGTGTGTCTGTGTGTGTGCGTATGTGTGTGTGTATGTCTGTGTCTGTGTGTGTTTGTGTCTGTCTGCCTGGGTCCATGTCCATGTGTGTGTGTGTGTGTGTGTGTGTGTGTGTGTGTGTGTGTGTGTGTGTGTGTGTGTGTGTGTGTGTGTGTGTGTGTGTGTGTTTGCCTGTCTGGATGTGTCTGTGTGTCTGTGTGTTTCTGTGTCTGTGTGTGTCTGCGTGCTTGTGTGTGTCTGTGTGTATGTCTGTGTGTGTGTCTTTTTGAATTAGCGTGTGTGTGTATGGGTATGTATGTGTCTGTGTGTGTCTCTGTGTGTCTGTCTGGCTCTCTCTCTCTCTCTCTCTCTCTCTCTTTCTGTCTTTGTCTGTTGATGTTACACGGGTAGATATATAGTTGTTGCTCGGTTGGTGTTTTTTGTCATTGTTTCTTATACATGACAAGTTTCTTCATTAATTTCTGCCAGGGTATTTCTTTCTCATTTATTTCGATATCTTCGTTAAAACAGGAAATAGAATTTATATCTTCCAGATAGAGAATACATGTGTGAGATTGTGTTATTATTGTTGTTGTTGTTGTGGTTGTTGCTGCTACTGCTACTGCTGCTGCTGCTGCTGCTGCTACTATTTTTGCTCTTTTGATTTTGGCTGGTTGCTCGCTTGTTTGTTTGCTTGCTTGTTTGTTTGTTTTGTTTTTGTTTTGTAGGTTTGATTAAAAAGGGGGAAGGAGGCTTGTAATATGCTCGAGCAGAGAAATTACTTCCGCGAAATTAAAAGGAAAAAAAACAACAAATAAATCGCATACACGCACACACACATACACACACGCACGTACTCGCGTACACGCGCGCGCACACACACGCAAACACACACAACATACACAAACACACACACGCGTACTCGCGTACATGTACGCACACACACACGCAAACACACACACACATACACAATCACACACGCGTACTCGCGTACACGCACGCACACACACACACACACACACAAACACACACACACACACACACACACAAGAAAACCGCGGGGGGGGGGGGGGAATACGATTATCAAACCATACAAACCGATCTCTCTTTCCTAAGAAATATGACATACCAGGGAACAAAGAATATTGCAAGACAGTTACCAAAACAGACATCCATCATTACATCCCCCATCATTAAAGCAGTTACTTACAGATTCAAAGACTGAAGTCTTGAAACTGGTCAATCTTGTGAGACTTTTGGACATGCAACTATGCTAAACATTGAAAAGAAGTCAAGGTCAATCTTGTGAGACTTTTGGACATGCAACTATGCTAAACACTGAAATAAAGGCATGGTCAATCTTGTGAGACTTTTGGACATGCAACTATGCTAAACACTGAAATAAAGGCATGGTCAATCTTGTGAGACTTTTGGACATACAACTGTGCTAAACACTGAAATAAAGGCATGGTCAATCTTGTGAGACTTTTGGACATGCAACTATGCTAAACACTGAAATAAAGGCATGGTCAATCTTGTGAGACTTTTGGACATGCAACTATGCTAAACACTGAAAAGAAGTCAAGGTCAATCTTGTGAGACTTTTGGACATGCAACTATGCTAAACACTGAAAAGAAGTCCCATTTGTTTCTGATATTTCGTGTGCACCATCTGTTCTTTGAATGTCCTATCTTACTTACGACATATTGAAATAACAACAGGTAGAAATAATGATCTCGATTTTTCGTATACTAACATTAGAGATATCCTTTACAACAGAAATAATGATACTATTCCGGTAGTCCAGCTAATTCTCAGATCCCCTGTTGGCAGAGTGTTATGAAATGTTAAAGTAATAGCTGTATGTTGTTGCTTGACACTGTTGTTTTATTGTTCTGAATTATTATGTGTAGTTGTTCCCCTTCATACCTTCAAACTCACTCACACACACACGCGCGCGCGCGCGCACGCGCACACGCACACACACACACACACAAACTAACACACACACACACTAACACACACACACATACACACACATACACACACACACACACACACACACCTCCCTTTTTATGTATTTGTTTTTGTTGTTGTTATTGTTCTTCTTCTTCTTGTTTTTTGTCTCAAATCACGAAATCATTAGTCTAAAAGCACTAGTGTGAACAGACATTAGGTATAACATTCCTTCCTTTCTTTGGAGTGCATATTTGATGCTCTACATGCGTAGGTGCATGAAAAGGATTCAGATACTGACAGATATGCACACGTGTCAACCTGAGAGATCAAAAAAGTCTCCACCCTTTACGCACCAGACGGGAGGTACCCAGGCAGGAAATGAAGTCTAATTATCACTGATACCACGTATAAGAACATTATAACGACCGACTTGCCTCACTGGGAGAAGAGTGGCAGAATGGTTCAGACGTTCGCCTGCCAATAACTAAACTCGAGGTTCCAGGGTTTGCTTCCTGTTCAGACCTCGACGTTTCTCTTCAGTTTGACCGAAAAGAATCGAACCGAACGTCTGGTCCTTCGGAAGGGAACGAAAAACGAGTTGGACCCAAGTGTTTTGTTTGTTTGTTTGTTTGTTTGTTTGTTTGTTTGTTTGGTGTGTTTGTTTGTTTGGTGTGTTTGTTTGTTTGGTGTGTTTGTTTGTTTGGTGTGTTTGTTTGTTTGTTTGGTGTGTTTGTTTGTTTGTTTGGTGTGTTTGTTTGTTTGGTGTGTTTGTTTGTTTGGTGTGTTTGTTTGGTGTGGTTTGTTTGTGTTTGGTGTGTGTGTGTTTGTTTGTTTGGTGTGTTTGTTTGTTTGGTGTGTGTTGTTTGGTTGTGTGTTTGTTTGTTTGTTGGTGTGTTTGTTTGTGTTGTTTGTTTGGTGTGTTGTTTGTTTGTTGTGTTTGGTGTGTTGTTTGTTTGTTTGGTGTGTGTTTGTTTGTTGGTGTGTTTGTGTTTGTTTGTTTGGTGTGTTTGTTTGGTGTGTTTGTTTGTTTGGTGTGTTTGTTTGGTTGTGTTTGTTGTTGGTGTGTTTGTTGTTTGTTTGGTGTGTTTGTTTGTTTGGTGTGTTTGTTTGTTTGTGTGTGTTTGTTTGGTGTGTTTGTTTGGTTTGGTGTTGTTTGTTGTGTTTGTTTGGTGTGTTGTTTGGTTGTTTGTTGGTGTGTTTGTTTGTGTTGGGTGTGTTTGTTTGTTTGGTGTGTTGTTTGTTTGGTGTGTTTGTTTGTTTGTGTTTGTTTTGTGTGTTTGTTTGGTGTGTTTGTTTGTGTGTGTTTGTTTGTTTGGTGTGTTGTGTTGGTGTTTGTTTGTTTGTGGTTGTTTGTTTGGTTGTTGTGTTTGTTTTGTTTGTGTGTTTGTTTGTTTGGTGTGTTTGTTTGTTTGGTGTTGTTTGTTTGGTGTGGTTGTGTTTTGTTTGGTGTGTTGTTTGTTTGGTGTGTTGTTTGTTTGGTGTGTTTGTTTGTTGTTGTGTGTTTGTTTGTTTGTTTGTGTGTGTGTTTGTTTGTTTGGTGTGTTTGTTTGTTTGGTGTGTTTGTTTGTTTGGTGTGTTTGTTTGGTTTGGTGTGTTTGTTTTGTTTGGTGGTGTTTGTTTGTTTGGTGTGTTTGTTTGTTTGGTTGGTGTGTTTGTTTGTTTGGTGTGTTTGTTTGTTTGGTGTGTGTTTGTTTGTTTGGTGTGTTTGTTTGTTTTGTTTGTTTGGTTGGTGTGTTTTGTTTGTTTGTTGGTTGGTGTGTTTGTTTGTTTGGTGTGTTTGTTTGTTTGGTGTGTTTGTTTGTTTGGTGTGTTTGTTTGTTTGGTTGGTGTTGTTTGTTTGGTTGGTGTGTTTGTTTGGTTGGTTGGTGTTGTTTGTTTGGTGTGTTTGTTTGTTTGTTTGGTGTGTTTGTTTGGTGTGTTTGTTTGGTTGGTTGGTGTGTTTGTTTGGTTGGTTGGTTGGTGTGTTTGTTTGGTGTGTTTGGTTGGTTGTGGTGTGTTTGTTTGGTGTGTTTGTTTGGTTGGTTGGTGTGTTTGTTTGGTGTGTTTGTTTGGTTGGTTGGTGTGTTTGTTTGGTGTGTTTGTTTGGTTGGTTGGTTGTTTGTTTGGTGTGTTTGTTTGGTGTGTTTGTTTGGTTGGTGTGTTTGTTTGTTTGGTGTGTTTGTTTGTTTGGTGTGTTTGTTTGTTTGGTGTGTTTGTTTGGTTGGTGTGTTTGTTTGTTTGGTGTGTTTGTTTGGTGTGTTTGTTTGTTTGGTGTGTTTGTTTGTTTGGTGTGTTTGTTTGTTTGGTGTGTTTGTTTTGTTTGGTGTGTTTGTTTGTTTGGTTGGTGTGTTTGTTTGTTTGGTGTGTTTGTTTGTTTGGTGTGTTTGTTTGTTTGGTGTGTTTGTTTGTTTGTTTGTTTGGTTGGTGTGTTTGTTTGTTTGTTTGTTTGGTGTGTTGTGTTTGTTTGGTGTGTTTGTTTGTTTGGTGTGTTTGTGTTGTTTGGTGTGTTTGTTTGGTGTGTTTGTTTGTTTGGTTGGTGTGTTTGTTTGGTTGGTGTGTTTGTTTGGTTGGTTGGTGTGTTTGTTTGGTGTCTTTGTTTGTTTGTTTGGTGTGTTTGTTTGGTGTGTTTGTTTGGTTGGTTGGTTGTGTTTGTTTGGTTGGTTGGTTGGTGTGTTTGTTTGGTGTGTTTGGTTGGTTTGGTGTGTTTGTTTGGTGTGTTTGTTTGGTTGGTTGGTGTGTTTGTTTGGTGTGGTGTTGGTTGGTTGGTGTGTTTGTTTGGTGTGTTTGTTTGGTTGGTTGGTGTGTTTGTTTGGTGTTTGTTTTGTTTGGTGTGTTTGTTTGGTTGGTGTGTTTGTTTGTTTGGTGTGTTTGTTTGTTTGGTGTGTTTGTTTGTTTGGTGTGTTTGTTTGGTTGGTGTGTTTGTTTGTTTGGGTGTGTGTTGTTTGGTGTGTTTGTTTGTTTGGTTGGTGTGTTTGTTTGTTTGGTGTGTTTGTTTGTTTGGTTGGTGTGTTTGTTTGGTGTGTTTCTTTGTTTGTTTGGTGTGTTTGTTTGGTGTGTTTGTTTGTTTGGTGTTGTTTGTTTGGTGTGTTTGTTTGTTTGGTGTGTTTGTTTGGTGTGTTTGTTTGTTTGGTGTGTTTGTTTGGTGTGTTTGTTTGTTTGGGTGTGTTTGTTGTTTGGTGTGTTTGTTTGTTGGTGGTTTGTTGTTGGTGTGTTTGTTTTTTGGTGTGTGTGTTTGTTGTTGGTGTGTTTGTTTGTTTGGTGTGTTTGTTTGTTTGGTGTGTTTGTTTGGTGTGTTGTTGTTTGGTGTGTTTGTTTGTTTGGTGTGTTTGTTTGGTGTGTTTGTTTGTTTGGTTGGTGTGTTTGTTTGTTTGGTGTGTTTGTTTGTTTGGTGGTTTGTTTGTTTGGTTGGTGTGTTTGTTTGTTTGGTGTGTTTGTTTGTTTGGTTGTGTTTGTTTGTTTGGTGTGTTTGTTTGTTTGTTTGGTGTGTTTGTTTGGTGTGTTTGTTTGTTGGTGTGTTTGTTTGTTTGTTTGGTGTGTTTGTTTGGTGTGTTT